>JAGKTI010002278.1:6582-27546 GCA_018397915.1 Birgus latro | reverse complement strand
TCCATGCATGGTTCTTAAGTAAAACAGCTAGAAAAAAGGTTGAAGCAGTTAATTTCATGTCCGGTCCTAACCTAACTTAACCTATGGTTACCATAAAGATTTTCATGCCTAACCTGTTTTCATTATGCTGTACATGTGTTAAAAAATTACCCTAAATGTTAATCACAATTTCCTGCTTGCTATTTAATTTTTCCATGCATGGTTCTTAAGTAAAACAGCTAGAAAAAAGGTTGAAGCAGTGAATTTCATGTCTGGTCCTAACCTAACCTAACATTGTGTTAATCATAATTTCCTGCTTTTAATTTAATTCTATCATTCATGGTTATTAAGTGCACCAGCTATGAAAAAGGTTGAAGCAGTGAATTTCATGTCCAATCATAACCTAACCTAACCTAACCTAACCTAACCTAATCTAACCTAACCATTTTTCTGGTAGCAATTAACATCATTTACTGTATTTGATGCTTTGTATCCAATATTTTAGTGTATAAAATGTGAGAAAAGATGATTTCCATGTCCGATACTTACTTATACTCTGCTGGCAAGTTCTGAGCTCCTATGACTCACTCACCCCTAAATCATCATTTTTTGGTTAAAATTCAATTAATTCATGCTATGTATGCATTATTTATGTGAAAAGGGACCTAAATAAGTGCTATACATGTCCACTAGGGAGGTAGGAAGGTAGTTTTCTGATTTAGGTTAGGTTAGGTTAGGGTCATGAAAAACCAGTGCTGGAGCTTCAGGACCAATATCCGGACAAAACCAATATCTGGACATGCCTTTGGCTCTATTACGTCGGATATTGGAGGGATTACTGTATATATATTACAATATATATATATATATATATATTGAAGGCCTCGGCTGATTAAAAAGAAAACAGAGCCACCCAACTGACGGCCCACGGCTCGAGCCATCGCCACCGAACGTCACGAAAGTGACAGCCCGCGGTTAAGTGGTTAAGCCTTGTTTATGGCTACTGGTACCTGTTGTGTATCAAATGGAGCTAAGCAATTTATCATGTCAGCAAGTCTTCAAAATGGCAAGTCTTCAAAGTGAATACAGTTCCCAATGCCATTAACTCATTGACATAAATATTATTTTTTTTGGATGTAACACAAGTCCTCCAAAGGTTGCAGAAACATTTCTGATGCTTTTGTCTTAGATACTTCTTTGTATTAGTTATTCTGCTTTTGCATGTTACAGACTGTTGAAGAATTTGGGCTCTCTCTTGATGAAGTAGGGGAGGAAAACATTACAACAGTGGTTGCTGATGAATTTGATGGTTCTTTATTCATCAATGAAGCAATGGTACCCAGAGAACTCTCCTCATCCCTGCTGACAGAGAATGTGATTTTGGAAGGTGAGAGCATTATGCATGAAATTATTTTCTTTGCAACATAGACCCTTGCAAACATTCTGCTGGAATATGGAGAAGTAACATTTGTTGCTGTACTACCCACTTGTAGCTTCTTCTGGCCA
This sequence comes from Birgus latro, assembly GCA_018397915.1. Classification (NCBI taxonomy): domain Eukaryota; kingdom Metazoa; phylum Arthropoda; class Malacostraca; order Decapoda; family Coenobitidae; genus Birgus; species Birgus latro. The sequence continues at coordinate 26,061 of JAGKTI010002278.1, read as the reverse complement.
ATGTCGTGGAATACCCAGGCACTTTTCAATCGGTTCAAAAAACAGCTGTTAGAAATTAAAGTTGAACATTCAGTTACAATTGCAATTACCCACAAAGAGTTTACAGAATAATCCATCCGTCCATCCGTCATCCAATTACTGCAGATTATAATAAAAGGGTTAGGGTATGAAATTAGAGCTTGAACTAACATAATATCAGCATGAAGTATACATGCACTGGCTTACATAAATACCAAATATCTGTAGGTAACTTAATTCTCTTGAAGTGTTGTGACATTTTGATATTAAAACGTTTTATGTTTGTAGACATAAATCTCTCTTCATTCACTTAATTTTGGGAGGCCCTTCTAGTACTCATCCTTAGGTGTCATGTACATAATTAGGATTTTTTGCTTCTTGGCAGATGTGGATGATACCAGCTGTGATGGTGATACAAAGCAAATTTTTCCTGAAGTTAAGAAGGTGAGAATATTAGCAACTATCAGGGGAAGAAGCAAGGTTTTTTTTTTAAATATAAAATATATAGTCCGGTGTGTGGACCGATACCATTTCTCAGTCTCTGAGTGACCAGTTGAGAGTTAGAATATGTATTTTGTATCATTATGTGTTTGTCATAGTATTGTATGCCTTATTCATTTACAGTGGTTGCAGGAGGAATGAGTGGTAGGTGGTGATGACCATCATCTGCTAGTACTGTCTGCCTCCTTATGTGACTGAGCAACAAGCCTAAAGGTTTCTCAGCCATACAGACCAGGGTTACTGCATGAGAGTTTGGTGTATTGCTGTGTCAATCTAGAATTCAGAATAATGAAAATCCACCAGATCATGGGAATGAGCTTTCCAAATGTGTTTTTTTAATAGATGTGGGAAGTAATTCCATCTTGTGCAGTGTCTGTGATAAGTGGGTGCATAAAAGATGTATGGTATTAGAGGTAGACTGTGAGATAATGCTGATTTCATGTGTGTGGTATGTTGGGGAGAGCAGGTGGAGATTGTCAGGCGTGAAAGGATTGAACTTGTGGGTGAGTCTCTTGAGTATGTGGAAGAGTTTTGTTATATGGGAGACATGTTATGAACTGGAGGTGCTGCTGGAGCTAGCTCTGTAGCTAGAGTGAGGAGTGGTCGGAAGAAGTTCAAGGAGCTGTTGCCTCTCCTGACGTTGAGAGTGCTCCCCCTCTGTGCTAAGGGATCCTTGTGTGCAGCATGTGTCAGTAGTGTAATGCTGTATGGTAGTGAGACTCAGGCAGTAATGGAAGAGGATATTCGCTGGCTCAAACGTACAGAAATGACAATGATTAGGTGGATGTGCTGTGCGTCCCTGAGAGGAGACCTGGGGGGGCTAGGTTTATGATGGAAGAGTTGAGGGGTAGTATGGGACTGGAGTGTATTGGTGTTGAGATGAGGAGAGGTAGATTGAGGTGGTTTGGGCATGTGGGGAGGATGGGGAGGATCATTGGATGCAGAAAATGTGAAGCGTTAATGTTAGGGGTAGGATTGCGAGAGGTGGACTGAAAAAGACCTGGGACGAGGTCATTGAATGTGACCTCAGGGATAAGGGACTGAACAGGGAGGCTGCCAGGGATCGAGCAGCATGGAGAGCCGCCATTAGGTGACCAAGGCCGACGCATGCAAGCATGTTGGAGCCTTCAAAAACTAAACGATATTTCCCAGTGCCTATGACCCCAGTCTGTTACTTTCACTGTATCCAAACATCTTGGAATGTTTTATATACAGTATATATGTATATACATATTCAGGTGTTCCCCAACGCAGTAATTTTCTGCCGCACCGACCTTACTTTAGGCAAATGTCGTGGTAGAGGGACTCTTGAAAACCACTGTTTCCTTCCGCACGCCTGCCCAAAGTCCACTTTTTCCCCCCTTGTGGTGCAAAATATTTTTATGCCCCCCAATTTAAACCATCTAAAAGCATTAATCATTCATCATTCATTCATTCATTATCCAATCCTATGTCGCCCCACAGAGGAGCATAGGAGCCCGGGGCTAGGCAAGTTTTATGGTTTTAAAAAATATATAAGGTCAATACAGGACTTTTTTATTTATTGTACCGTACGTAACGTGAGGAGAAGGGCAGACACACGTAGCCAGAGATGAGGTGGAGGGGGAGAACACACACTAAAATCCATCAAAGTTTGTTTCACTAGCAACACTCCAAACATCACTTTCTTCTGTTAACAACCCGGACACAGACAGAGAGCTGACACTACAAACCCGGACAGATCATCTTTTCATACTCAATCATCCCAATCATCATACCCATATCCCACACCAAGCCCTTTTCCTCCCATCATCCCCAGACATCACCTTCTGCTCCCCAAACCTCGCCCCCACAACATCCTGGAGAGTGGTCAGAGTCAGAGCTCCCGATCATCATCACTACCAAAACCAGAATCACCCCAGCTGGCCACAGACACATACACTAATTATAAGAGAGCCAACTGGGAGGCCTTCACAACTGAAACAGAACAGCACTTTGAAACATTAAACAGTACATCCATCACAAACATCACGCTTTGCACACTTTCAATACAATTGTACAAAATGCAGACAAAAGACACATCCCTAGAGGCAACAGAAAAAGACACAACCCCAATTTCACACCAGATTTTCAAGGCCTCATCAGACAATGGGACACACAACGACACTCCCCAACACCCCATATGCATGACACCATACAACAAATACAGTACAAGAACTCAACACTCAAATAAACAATAAAATAGAACAGCAAACACTAAATTGGAATAATTATCTTCAAACACTTGATCACAAAACAAACACCAGCAAACTCTACAGAACACTAAACAGCTTCACACTCTTCAGCAGCAACACTACACAATCACACGCTGCCATCACAACAACAGACACCATACCTTCAAACAAACAACAAGCAAACACTCTCATCAGTCACTTTTCACATGTCAGCCATCTAAACTCCCATCATGATGACCGACGTATCATCCGATGTAAGAGACAGTTCCCCACAGACCCAAACTTCGCACCTTTCACTTACAGCCAGACGAAGCACATCATCAGCAACCTCAAGCGCTCATCTGCCTGTGGACCAGACAACATAAGCAACATTCACCTTAACACATTGGACCACAAGGCATACAAGCACTCACCAACATATCAAACTACAGCTACTCACACAACATAATACCCAACATCTGGAAGCATGGCATTATCATCACTATCCCCAAACCCAACAAAGACCCTGCGTTACCTTCCTCACACCGCCCCATCACACTCCTGCACCCCCTCCAAAGTCACTGAAAGACTGGTACTACAACTAGTTACACCTCACACCCCCCTAGCCCCATCACAATATGGGTTGGGGCCACTCCACTCCACAAACACACTTCTTACAGACCTCGCACAGAGAGTTTTTTATGGCATGAGTTCAGCTGGGCCACCACATAGAGCACTCCTTGTCACACTAGACATTGGTAAAGCGTTTGGTTCCATCCCCCGCCACAACCTCACAAACAGAATATTCAACACACATGCACAATAACACAAACAGATGGCTGGCAGACTGCTTAGCGGAGAGATATGCACATGTAACTTTTGCTGGTCAGTCCTCGAACATCGGATACTTCACAAATGGCGTCCCCCAGGGATCTATTTTGTCTTCTACATTCTTCAACCTGTACATGCATGACATGCCCACACACAACAAATACATGTGGCTTCCTGTGCAGACGATATAACACTTGCATGTACGCACCAAAGCGCAAGTGCAGCCGCACACATCCTCCGGCCTTACCTCAGCACACTGCACGGGTGGTTCACCACAAACGGACTCAAAGTGGCCCCAGCTAAATCTACAGTGACCCTTCTCACAAACTGGACAGCGGAACACAGTCACATTCCACACCTCACCACAGACAGCACTCCTCTACCACACACACACACACACACACACACACACACAAAATCCACGGTGTAACATACAATACATCAGTGTCATTTAAACAACACATCACAGACATCAAAAGTAAATTGGCACCTGGACTCAGTGCCTAAGTCACTTGCCCATACAACATTTGGACACAGCAAAGAAGCCACCACCACAGTATACAAACAACATATACATTCAGTGATGAATTATGCGGTCCATGCTTGGGCTCCTAACCTCACTGAAACACACTATAACACTCTTCAGACCATACAAAACAAGGGCCTAAAAATAATCACAGGCTGCACATCTACCACACCTACAGACCACCTACACAGAGAAACCAAAGTCCTCAAAGTCAAGGATCATCTAGACATGAGAAGCACCCAAATTCTCGCTGCAGCCTCCACAAACCCACAACATCCACTACACTACATGGCAGCACATGCACACACACACACCAAGGAACATCAAAACAACACCCAGCACACGATATCATACACAAATACCATCATCCCCTCCCCCCTGCCCACCTCAGACCAGCTTCCAGAAGCATATTCATACTTAAATCACTCGCCGTTCCATTCAGTCACTCAAAGACAACACACAGCTGCATGCACGGCCTCCTGATATCCATTGCTCTGAACACTATCTCCCCCGTGAGGACAGGGTCCACCTGGGCAGGCTGAGATATGGGCATCATCCAGCCCTCTTAAGTTATCAGAAGAGGCTGGATGACTCCGTCGCTGACGCCTGTCCAGGATGTAACACAGCACCCCACACTATTAAGCACATCATGGAAGAAAGATTGCATTGCACACAGTCACCTACGCAACACAACAAACACTCCTTGAGAGCTCTGTGGGAAAGCCTGGTGTTGGCCGTGGCCTTCTTTAGGGACTCGGGGCTGTTCGGCCAGACTGCCTACGGAACTACTACTACTACTACTACTACATCACTTTCTAGGTCCTCCACAGCCCGCCCGGTTCAAATTACCACGTTACGTGAACAGTGCCTCCACAGAATCATGCCACATTAGAGCAATATCGTGCTACGGCAAAGCGCGTTAGGGGAGGAACCTGTATATACGTACATATAAACATACAATCACACACACACACACACACACACACACATGTATATATATGTATAAAGATATAAATTGGTAGGCTTCTTGCCTTTGATTCATTTTTTCCTGTGTGACTGGTGTATATGAAATAATCTATAAAGAATCTGTAATAAAAAAAATAAAAAATGTGCAGATAGTTAGGCTTCTGAAGTGGAGCCAGGGTCCTAGTTACTTGAATTTTATGTTATTGACTGTTTGACCCATATGAGAGATGTATCAGGTGTCTGAATTCAGAGATCCGCTATTAAATTGCAAATACAGATGTGGATGTGGATGCAGATGTTTAATCACAAATGCAGATGCTGATTTTGTCACAAACGCAGATGCGGATTTTACAAATTACCGTATATGGATGTTCTTCATATGCGGATGTCGGTATCCGATATATATACAGTATCTCTTCTTGTGACAAAACCATCATGATAATCATGTTTGTGAGAGTTTAATGGACAAAATTTCTCTGGTAATCTGAACAGTTTGACAGTATGTTAAATTTTGTGTTAAACCAATGATTTTCTGGAGAAATAAGCTAAATTTAGCATAATTATGCTAAATCCGGTCACGCTGCACTTTAAGATGGAGTGATAAGAAGCGCTGCCAGATCTTGTTTTTGGGTCTTCTTTTTCTATATCCACCACATCCTCCTTGTGTGTGGTAAGGATGCGGATGTTTATTAAGTCGCAGATGCGGATATGGATGTTTATTTTATCAGAAATGCTGATGCAGATACGAATGAGGATTTTAAAAATGATGCAGATGCGGATATCGATACATCTCTAGCCAATTTCATCAGGCATGATGCTGATTGTTCTTCCACTTTTGTAGTTCTCTTCCCCTGTTTGTGTATTCATCCTCACCCTGTTCTTCAACAGAAGATGATCAGGATAAGATATTCCTGATTTATCAAGCGTCACCATTCCCAAGGTTCTGTATTTCTGTTGATGGTATCTGTCTCTCGCCAGATGCCTTGAACACGTAAAAGGTAGCCACAAACAAATTGCATCCATGTTTCATCCTGTATCCTGCCATATGGTTGCCCTCTCCCTCCAACTCATATATCTCCTCACTCCATCCCTCCATCTCATCTTTGATTCTCTCTCCCCCTCCTCCCCTCCTGTACCACACTCACATGCGCTTTCGTAGACTGTCTTAATCTTCATCCCCTCCACACGTCCAAAGCATCTCAAGAGTGTTCTTGGTAAATGCTTTCAGTCATCCATATCAGTACCACAATGCTTTTGTGCTTCCTCTTGTCTGTCTGTCTCTCCATGCAACTCCACATATTTATTTATTTTTATATATTTTTTTTATATATATATATATATATTTTTTTGTAGCACAGCACAGTATGTACAGTAATACTATGGTAATGTGATGCATAGATAAATCAATTAGTTTGTTTTACTTTAGGTGGATATTGAGAAGGAAGGCAGCAAGGAAGAAGAGGAAGGAAGCGAAGGAGAGGTAAACCTCCCAGCTGGCTCTGTCATTCTGGCAGTTGTTAATGAGGAAGGCTCACTTGTACCATATATTGATGTTGAGACTGTTCCAGAAAAGACACCAGGTATGCATTTTTTGTCATTTCTCCCATTTCTTTCTGAAAAGTATAGTAAGCAAAATTATTTTAATTAATCATTATCCATGAGAAGATAGAAGAGACTGGATGGAACAGTGTTTGTGATGTGAGGGACCAGAGAGAGAGAGGCCTTATATCATCAGTGGGCAAAGTCTGGCAGAGCAGTGGCACCATTTAGGTATAATATATCAAGGTGTTGGAATGGCGCAGTAGGGGAAGTGATGAACAAGGCAGTTGCAGAAGAAGTAGATAGATGAGGGACCTTATGGAGCATTGCTGAGTGACTTAACAACCAGGCAACACCAAGAGATGCATCCATATCCAAAAATGTTGCTCAGAGCCGCAAGGAAGCACCAGCCTAGTATTGTAAACATGGAGCCAGAAGGGAGGCATATGGAACAAAGGTGACATGACTTGTCCTGTGGATAGCCTAAACTTGGATGAAAAGGATTAGATGTACTGAAACATAATTGGTGAACAGTGTTTGTAGAATAATGTAGGTCATGGTGGTTGTTGAAAATGCAGAAATAAAAAATGCTTGAAGAGAAAACTAACAGAAGCTGAATGTGGAATATGAATGGGATTTGAATAGCATGGACCATGTGTTATCATTTCTGGGTCTGACCTCTAAGAGTGAACACAGTGATGAAGAAAATGTATTAAGAGAATAATGGGAAATAGTTACATCATTAATCAAGTTTTCAGGATGATGATAATCATTGTAGTCTAACCCCTTATGTTACTAGCAGTTTAGTTTGTTTTTACACTTGTGGGTCATTCTTTTAATTTCTCATTATGATGGTAGGTGGGGGCACCCATCATTCACTTACTCAGTGTAGTGCTGCCTTATGGTCTCTACACTGAGTGACAAGCCAAATGGTTTCCTGTAACTTAGGAAACCATTTACTATGCTGGGTGGTAACCATATAACTAGATTATGGCGTGTGGTGGTTTAGTGGGTAATTAAGGCACTCCAGTCGGATTGAGCCTGCTTAGGCTTATATCCAAGAGGTGGTTGGGGTTTATTGCTCATGTATTGCCACTCAGGGATGAGTGAGGCTGGTTACTTTCATTCTAAATGTCAGGACCAACTTGCCCCAGGCTCCTACGCTCCTCATGGGGCAACACAGGAATAGATGATGGATGGATGGATAGTTATATTTTGTCATCGTTTTAGAGACTGCTAGTTTTTATTTTTGGATAAGTTCTGTTTTATACAGTACTGGTATATATTTCAGTGCTAGAAGCTGGTGATGTGGATAGTCTGCTAGCTCAATTTGAAGCCACTGAAGCTGTCAATAAGTCAGATGGCAACAGTTCACAACAGAAGAATTTCAGGAGAAATGAGAAGGCTAAACCCGGTAATGAGAAAGTAGAGTCGGGGGTGTCTGTCACATCCTCCACCAGTACTCACCGTTCCTCACCTCTAGTCTGCTCTACTCACACCCTTCCTGCCAACCAAAATATCAAAGATGCTCTTCCCAAAGATTTCATTGAAAAGATAAAAGGTTAGTTGAAGCCTGAAGTTTTTTAATATCTGGACATTGCTACTCCTCACCCTGCCCAAGGGTGGGAAAGGATGTCCAGATGATAATGACCATTATGTAGTGGTAGATGGGGGTTCCTGCCATCCACTCACTCGATGTAGTGCTGCTCTTGTGTGACTACCCTTTCCCCACTTCCTTCCTTCTTTCCTTCCTTCCTCTTCTGTCTTTCTTTCATTCATTCTTTCCTTTTCCTTCTGTCTGTGGGTGAGTCTATGCTGATTGACAAGTCAAATGGGTCTCTGTACACCAGTTACTACGCTGGATGGTAACCATATATCCAAATGATGACGCCTGGTGGTTTAGTGGGTAAATAAGGCACTCCAGTCGAAGTTTTATATCCACGTGGTGATAAGGGTTTATTGTTTATGTAATGTCACCGAGGGATGAGTGAGGGTGGTCACTCTTATCTTAAATGTCAGGACCAACCTGCCTAGCCCCAGGCTTCTATGCTCCTCATGGGGCGATGCAGGATTAGATGACTGAATGAACGAAACCATTATCACCACTCTCACTTTTGAAGCCCAAGTCTTGGAACTGTTTTGAGAAGGGAAGGCATGATATGCCTTTCTTGCATCACTTAGCAAGTTTACACCATGATATGTGCTGCAGTCTTGGTTCAAAAGCAAAAGTACTGCATTCTTCCACTTCTCTGGTACAACTCCAAATATCAAAGTTTTGCAGTGTATTTCCGATAAATATATGAATTCCATCCCTTCAGTAACTTGTAAACTTGGTCTTGTCTGTTTACATGAGCCTCAACCCTTTCCATTTTTTTCAGCCTCGAACAAACGTAAGAGCACACAGATGCTGTCAGAACCGTTGGCTGTTCACAAAGGTAGAGTGGTGAAAAAGCAAGAGACATCTACACAGCGATCAAAGGGAAGCAAACCACCACAAAACCAGACAAAGCAGCAGGTAACATTATTTTTTGAAGGACTGATGCAGTTCTATCTATCTATCTATCTATTGCCAGACGCCTCAGTCCCGCACGGGGTGGACCCAAACAAATCGCCTCCATGTCTCTCTGTCCCCCACCATTTCACTACCCCGCTCCCAACTCACACCCCACTCTCTCATGCAGTTGCATGCAGTCTATAATGATTGTGTCCATCATTACTGAACGTGTATTTAGTAGTTTGTTATAAAGTCTCAGGATATATCTTATCTTTTTCATGGCTTATTAAATTTTGAAACTTATTAGAAAAACATATACACAGGCCATCCTTGTTATAACGATGGGATGTGTTTGGGAAAACTCATTGTCGAGCCGGGGTATTGTTAATTGGGGATGTTATAGCATAGAAAGTATAGGGATGCATTGGAGAGCCTTGAGATCCACCCCAACCAAGTCCAAAACCCACCCAAATGAGCCCAAAAACAAGGTTATAGTTTTTTTTTATTTTTTTTTTTTTATGTGTCCGACTCTGGGCATAGACCTCACAGCCTGCTATCAAGGCCCAGTCGTCCTCCTACAATCTACATGTCACCACTTCGGCGCTTAACACCCACCGTCCATATTGAATACATGCTAGGGCTGTCTCATACAGGACTGGTGTATTGGTATTACCGGGGTCATATGTAGGCGGGTCTTCTGGTAGATCAGTAAAGCCTGATTTAATGAAATTCAAATCCTTAAACTGTTCCCTGCACCAGCGAGGATTCGAACCTGGGTCCCACGGGACCGCAAGCCAACTCTCTACCGATCGAGCTACCGCCTCCCTAATAGCTTTAAAACTAGCTGAACTAAGCATGAAAGTGGTTCTTAAATAGCTTAAACCCAAAAGTAACATCTGAAAATCATAAAAAATGAGTCTGTAAAAAAATCAGACAGTAGACTATACCCCAGAATACCAATGTTCACTGCACTTATGACTAAAACACATTAATTTGTCTAAAAACATTTATAAATGAACCTAAACACAAATTTTAAGTTTAAAATATCAAAATCAGTTAAAAAAGAAACCATTAGAAAAAAAACCATCTGATAACCAGGGACTGGCCATCGATATGTGGGGAAGGGTGTTGATTTTTTTTACATTGTTATGGTGGGGTATTGTATACCGGGCCATACCTATATACAGTATAATACTGTATATATATCCATCCATCCATCATCCAATCCTATGTTGCCCCATGGGGTTAGGCAAGTTGGTCCTGACATTAACCCCTAAACTGCGGGGTTGTGTGAGTCGGTCCTGGCACTTCCAGCTGGTGGTAATTTGCACTCTGACATTTTTTTATAATAGTGGCCAAAAGTAGCCTGAGTGGTATAAATAGCACTCAGGATTCTCCTACAGTGTTTCATATTTATTTACAGTATATCTTGAAAGCCCCGGCTACTTAAAAAGAAAACAGAGGCACCCAACTGACGGCTCACGGCTCAAGCCATCACCACCGAGCTTCACGAAAGTGACGGCCCACGGTTAAGTGGTTAATATATATATATATATATATATATATATATATGTATGTATATACAGTAGGCGCGGAAAGTCTTGACGCCATCTTAAAAAAAGAAAACATTCTTGTGGTTAGCAAGGAGAAACAAATAAATTAACACTCACCATTGAATTTAGTATTTGCTGGCATTCCCCTTCACCTTTATTATCTTCTTAAGGCGTCTGGGGAGACTGATGGCGTCTGTTAACCACTGTTTCACTGACTTTGCAACATGTGCAGGGGCAGAATCTTGCATAAATACTCTTGCCTTGGTTTTATCAAAAGAGTCACTTAAAACATCACATAATAGCTCCAAATAATTGTTCTGGTTCACTTTTTCATTTGCAGGTAGGATTACCAACTCACCAACACCATAATATGTAAAGCAGCCCCAAGCCATGAGTGAGGCTGGGTATTTAACAAACTTGGAAGTGTACTTAGGATCCAGGGGGTCACTGCCTGGTTTGCGGTACACTCGTGATGAAGGGGAACCAGTGACAGTAAATGTTGACTCATCACTCCAAAGCACAGTTTTCCATTGCTCCTCACTCCAGGCAAGATATGTCTTACAAAAATTTACTCTCTTTTTCTTCTGAAGTGCAGTTAGCAGTGGTTTTTTACGAGCACAAAAACTCCTGTAGCCCAGATCGTCATGCAACAGCTGCTGCACACTTCTGACAGACACATCTGCCAGCAACTGTGGGTTCTTTTCTTTTTAAATCCCGTGCTGTTAGCCTTGGATCCTTGCTAACTTGCTTTGAGATCAGCTGACGGGTCCTGAAGGTTGTCTTACGAGGTCTCCCAGGCTTGGGAAGTGGAGTGGGAGGAATGGTCTCCCCACTGTCCTTGAACCGCTTCACCAGTCTCTGCACTGTCCTCAGTCTAACACCATCTGATTTGCAATAAATGGGAGTTTGTGGCCAGCTTTGTATAAAGTAATCACTTCCACACATTTGTCCTTGCTTTGGGTTACTTTAGGCATGATGAGAATGTGGTAGGTAACCAAATAACTGTGTTATTTGAGTCAAAACATGCCCTCGTGGTGCATCACACACAGAGACAATCCTCCTCCTGTGGCTGGCCAAACATTATTGAGCCTGCTCCAGTTGTGCCAAACCTATCAAGCAGGGTTGCCAGCTCCCGTTGAAAAAGTGTCGGCTCATTTCGCATCACAGGGGAGGGTAGTATTGACCCTACTTCACTTAACGCGAAAAAGAATGACGTCGGCAAAAAAGCGTCAATACTTTCCGCGCCTACTGTATATATGTGGAGCCCCTGTGGTACAGTGGCAGAGTGTGCGTCTCGCATGCTCGTGGATGCGGGTTCTCCTCCCGCCAGAGTTGTAAAAACTTTGGGAAGCGTTCGCCAAGCCACTTACTACCTTGGCGGACATAAGGGGTGCTGTGGTTGAACCAGTGTCGCATACTAGTATGCTTGCACCCAGTCGGCTTAAGGCGGGCCAATTACACTTGGTTCACAGACTACACGCACATCCAAAGCCACTACAACACAACAGTTACAAGCGCTTCTCATTGTACATATAGTCTCTTCCAGACAGCCTATGCCACTGGGTAGAGATACATGGCTTGTATCGTCCCTGCTTTGGTAGGGATAGGCCGGTCCTGCAGTGGACCTCAGCGTCTGATGACGATGTATACATATACAGTAGGCGCGGAAAGTATTGACGCTTTTTTGCTGACGTCATTCTTTTTCGCGTTAAGTGAAGTAGGGTCAATACTACCCTCCCCTGTGATGCAAAATGAGCTGACGCTTTTTCAACGGGAGCTGGCAACCCTGCTTGATAGGTTTGGCACCACAGGAGCAGGCTCAGTAATGTTTGGCCAGCCACAGGAGGAGGATTGTCTGTGTGTGTGATGCACTACGAGGGCATGTTTTGACTCAAATAACACTGTTATTTGGTTACCTACCACATTCGCATCATGCCTAAAGTAACCACAAGCAAGGACAAACGTGTGGAAGTAATTACTTTATACAAAGCTGGCCACAAACTCCCATTTATTGCAAATCAAACAGGTGTTAGACTGAGGACAGTGCAGAGACTGGTGAAGCGGTTCAAGGACAGTGGGGAGGCCATTCCTCCCACTCCACTTCCCAAGCCTGGGAGACCTCGTAAGACAACCTTCAGGACCCGTCAGCAGATCTCAAGGCAAGTTAGCAAGGATCCAAGGCTAACAGCACGGGATTTAAAAGAAAAGAACCCACAGTTGCTGGCAGATGTGTCTGTCAGAAGTGTGCAGCAACTGTTACATGACGATCTGGGCTACAGGAGTTTTTGTGCTCGTAAAAGACCACTGCTAACTGCACTTCAGAAGAAAAAGAGAGTAAATTTTTGTAAGAAATATCTTGCCTGGAGTGAGGAGCAATGGTAAACTGTGCTTTGGAGTGATGAGTCAACATTTACTGTCACTGGTACCCCTTCATCACGAGTGTACCGCAAACCAGGCAGTGACCCCCTGGATCCTAAGTACACTTCCAAGTTTGTTAAATACCCAGCCTCACTCATGGCTTGGGGCTGCTTTACATATTATGGTGTTGGTGAGTTGGTAATTCTACCTGCAAATGAAAAAGTGAACCAGAACAATTATTTGGAGCTATTATGTGATGTTTTAAGTGACTCTTTTGATAAAACCAAGGTAAGAGTAGTTATGCAAGATTCTGCCCCTGCACATGTTGCAAAGTCAGTGAAACAGTGGCTAACAGACTGTGAGGTTCCCTTTATTCGAGATTGGCCCAGAAACAGCCCAGATATCAATCCCATTGAGAATTTATGGGCGCACATGAAGCGGCAGCTGCGTAGTATGGACACATCATCTTTGCCTAAACTTGAGGCTGCAGTCAAGCAGCTATGGAGCAGTTTTAGTCCGTCTGTTCTGCAAAACTACGCCATCAGTCTCCCCAGACGCCTTAAGAAGATAATAAAGGTGAAGGGGAATGCCAGTAAATACTAAATTCAATGGTGAGTGTTAATTTATTTGTTTCTCCTTGCTAACCACAAGAATGTTTTCTTTTTTTTAAGATGGCGTCAAGACTTTCCGCGCCTACTGTATATATTTATATAAACGTATTGTGTATATTTATCCACAGGTGTCCCCGTTTTACAAATGGTTGACTTACAAATTTTCGACTTTATGAAGATAGAAACCGTACTTTGAAATTTGTATTTTGGTCTTTTCCTGGACTAGTGATACAGCAAGCTAAGTCCCAGCCGGCCCAGGTGGTCATTAGTGTAAACAGTCAATGCTCCGATGCTCTGCAGTGTTTTGTGTTGCCAGCGTTTTGTTTGGTTACCCCCCCTGTGTCTACGTTGTGTTTTGCGCTTGCATCATTTCGTTTCGTTTCGTTTTTGAAGGCTGCAACATACTTGCATGCGTCGGCCTTTTTGGAATGGAGCGTGTAGCATTTTATGACCGGATGCCCTTCCTGATGTCTACCAATGACCCTTGGGTGGATTCAAACGTCCGACCCTACGGCCAGAGCGGAGAGCTCTAACCCATCTGTCTCTCGTGAGAAGTAGAAGAGGAAGGCAGTTACTCCTGAGATGAAACTCGGTTGCCCAGTATGAAAGCGTTAACCTGTAGGTTCGGGGACAATTCTCCGTCAGGGAGATTCCCCGTTATTTATTTACATATCAGTTTACTTAGCAGGTACTGTATACTAGTTTTTGAGTTATATGAGTTATAAGAGTGATGATGGTTTATTGTTTTTATGGTGATTGTAAAGTGTGTAATAAGTCAGTATTAATGGAAAAAAATATAATACTGTATTGAAATGTGCATCAGGCATGTATGATAACTTTCACTTCATCATTTAACATCAGGCTGCATATGAGACATTAGCATTTATTTTAATTGTCTTATAATCTTAAGTGGACGATCGATGTACATTAAAAATACATGAATAACCTACACAACCTACACATGGTATGTGTATATAAATATGTAAGTTTGAGATTCTCAGCCTACTGATGGGGAATTGTCCATGTTTTGACAGGGAATTGCCTAGACACCAACTTGTCCTGTTTTTGTTGTGACAGCAAATTGTCCTGACGGGGAATTGACCAGGAACCATCACGTAATGGCCACCACATGTGAGCTTGGACTTTCACAGTAGATGATTTCAGTACAATATTCAATAAATAACATGATATTTTCAACACTTTATTATAAAGTAGGCTTTGTGTTAATGATTTGGCCCACTGTAGGCTAATGGAAGTGTTCTAAGCATATTTAAGGTCGGCTTGGCTAGGCTATGATGTGTGGTTGGTTAGGTGTATTAAATGCATTTTTGACAATGAAAACTTCCACTTAACCCCTTAACCACGGGTCAGCACTGTGGTGACACTCGGACGTGATGGATCACACTGCGGGGCAGCACTTTTGTGATTCTGTGTTGTTTTGAATTCGCCCGGGCTTTCAAGTGGTGACTTGTATCATCTATCAGTACTGCCAATGTCCAACAATAGTCAGAGCTGCTAATGTCATCAGTACTCCCATCCATTGTTGACAGTTTAGCCATTTTCCCCCAATCTAGACTCCCCTCCCTACCTCCCTTCCATTACCCTCTCCTGTCGTCTGCTCAGCCGCGCTGCGCTACTCAAATCTTCCTCGGATTTTTCCACTGCTTTCATCCATTGAAATGAGCCCTATGCCCTATTCTTATACAAAATAATATATATATATAAAAAAAAAATAAGGTAATTGATAGTGCCATACACTGGGAATTGGCTAATTATCACTTGGCAACATCCCACATGCACTTGTTCGCTAATTTTCCTTGCTTATTTCCCCTTGAAATATGCTGTATGACCTATTCTCGTAATATAAATATATATAAGAAAGGAAGGGAGAAGCCTGAGTGATATTTACATTCACCTGGAACTACCTAATTTATTATGTTTTGTCTAGATTTCCTATGAATTATTTCATAGCATATACATTAGCAGCTGACATTTTCAGCCCTTGGCTGCCCAGATACGCTCATCATTCAGTTCATTGTCGTCCTTCAAGGTGGAATCATGTCGCACTTACGCCCCTCCATTTCTGCCGCTTCTGCACCCATTGTAAAGGGCCCTGTGACCTCTACCCTTATTAAACATCGTGTGGGAAGCGGTAAAGGACTAAGTGACTCTGCCGTGGACGTGAACTAGCTGAATTATCGATGATAATGATGGATATTGACTGATACTTGGAGTAATGACAGTGAAAGTGAAAGGTTCACTCTCTACATAGTTTACTAAATGAGAAAGTGAATGCCTGGAGTGAAAATAAACTACTGTTACTGAAGGAAACTTAACAATAAATACTGTAGATATATATAAGTGTAATAAAGTACTAGGAATATAAAGTGTGAGTGTGTTTATGAATAATAAATGACAGAATACCGGCAACGAATGAGCACGGGAGGGAGGGCCGTATGCGCTTGTAATTTACGTTGCTTTCACAGTGTGTGTGTGTGTGTGTGTGTGTGTGTGTGTGTGTTTTAGTATGGATTCCAAACTACTTGAAAATCATTGAATAGTGTTCCTAGTGATAATATCAGGCTGTGGTGAGGAGACTGTAGCACCAGTCGAGCAGGGCAGTACTCCCAGGGAGGATGGAAAGCTGATGACAGGGAGAGCTGGAGCTCCCGTTTCATCAGCCCTCAGGACTTGTTCCTGACCATCCTCCTTTGCTGAACTTTTTCAGTGTCTCAGTTACACAGAGAGTAGACCAGCATGCTCTCCAATACAAGTTTCTCTAACTGTCAACACCAAACTACATACACGCTACACACTACACTTCCTTTTCAAAATTTTCAAAATGGCAAATAAAAATCATGCCTCGGAGTCCCCAGGGGGGGGACCATAAATGCCCCCACCATCCGCCCCTCTCCCGGTGACGACTCAAGGAGCTGCCTGGAACCACTGTCTGACTCACTCCTTCTTCATTTCTGTAACATTCGCGGCCTTTCCTCTAACTTTCACGCTGTTGAGCACCACCTCTTCTCCTCTAAACCTCACCTTCTCTTTCTCACTGAGACTCAGCTGTCTGAGGCAACTGACAGCAAACAGTTTTCTGTATCCTCCTACTTTCTCTATTCTCGTTTCAAAGCCAAAGGTGGCTGTTGCGTATACGTACGCAACGATCTATCTTGCTCTCGTGTTCCTGAACTTGATTCTTCTGAATTCTCTGCTCTCTGGCTTCGGCTTTCCTGTCATTCTCTGACTAAATATATCTGTGCTGTTTACTTATCTCCTAATTCCACTGACTATCAAAAATTCTTTGACTATCTTACTTCTACGATGGAACACATTCTATCCATTTCTCCTTTCTCTGAAATCTCCATTCTAGGAGATTTCAATGTTCACCACCACCTTTGGCTCTCCTCTCCTTTAACTGATTCACCTGGTGAACAAGCCTACATCTTTTCTATCCTTAATGACCTAGAGCAGCTTGTACAGCACCCTACCCGTATCCCTGACCGCCTTGGAGAGAGTTCCAACATACTTGACCTTTTCCTAACAACTAATCCTTCTGCTTACACTGTTCATCTTTTCTCTCCGTTGGGCTCCTCCGATCACAATCTTATTACCTTAACATGTCCAATCGCTCCAGTACGGCCTGTGGACCCTCCAAAGAAACGCCACCTGTGGCACTTTGGAGCTGCAGATTGGGAGGCCCTCAGGCAGTACTTCTTTGATTTTCCATGGAATGATTATTGCTTCCATGGCCGGGAGCCATCTGAGTGTGCCTTGCGCGTAACGGAGGTTATTCTCTCAGGCATGGAAGCATACATTCCTTTCTCATATCCTCTGACTAATGCAAGAAAGCCTTGGTTTAATCACGCTTGTTCTAATGCTGTCCGCAACAAGGAGAGGGCCTATAAGAGGTACCGGAGCCAACCCACCCCTGAATCACACCTTTTATATATTTCTGCCCGGAATCGTGCTAAGTCTGTTCTTCGCTCTGCTAAAAACAATTTTATCCGTGCTAAATGTTCCCAACTCTCCAACTCGAACTCTTCTCGCTCCTTCTGGCACCTTGCCAAAAACCTTTCTAACAACTTTACCTCATCATCCTTCCCTCCTCTTTTCTACTCTGATGGCTCTGTAGCTATTTCTTCTACTGATAAAGCAGATCTCTTTGCCCAGACTTTCTCCTCCAATTCCACCTTAGACGATTCCGGTGCTATTCCTCCATCACTTCCCCCCTCTGACTTCCTATTGTCTGACATTAAAATTTCTTCAGCTGATGTGTTCTCTGCCATTACTGGCCTCAATACTAAAAAGGCATACGGTCCTGATGGAGTCCCCCCTGTTGTCCTCAAAAACTGTGCTTCTGTGCTTACACCCTGCCTAGGTAAACTCTTTCGTCTTTGTCTCTCAACTTGTACCTTTCCTTCTTGCTGGAAGTTTGCTCTCATTCAGCCAGTCCCAAAGAAGGGTGACCATTCCCAACCCTCTAACTATCGTCCAATTGCTTTAACATCCTGCGTATCAAAAGTTTTCGAGTCAATTCTTAACAGAAAAATTTTAAAGCACCTTTCCTGTCACAGCCTTCTTTCTGATCGTCAGTATGGGTTCCGTCAGGGACGCTCCACTGGCGATCTTCTCACCTGCCTTTCAGACTCTTGGTCATCCTCCCTTCGGGACTTTGGCGAAAGCTTTGTCATTGCACTTGACATCTCAAAGGCTTTCGATCGAGTCTGGCATAAATCTTTAATTTCCAAACTGCCCTCCTATGGTTTCTATCCTTCTATCAGTGCCTTCATCTCTAGCTTCCTTTCTGGTCGTTCTATAGCTGCTGTTGTAGACGGCCATCGTTCCTCTCCTAGACCTATCAACAGTGGTGTTCCTCAGGGTTCTGTCCTATCACCTACTCTCTTCCTTTTATTCATCAATGACCTTCTAAGCTGTACATCTAACCCTATCCACTCATATGCTGATGATTCCACCCTTCACCTTTCCATTCGGTTCCCGCAACGTCCATCTCAGCAGTTGCTTCAACAAAAGAGGGATGAGGCTATGGCACACCTAATGTCTGATTTGGCTCGTATCTCTGACTGGGGTAAAAATAATCTTGTTATTTTCAATGCATCAAAAACTCAGTTTTTACACTTATCAACCCGACAAAATCTTCCTCAGGATTACCCACTAATGTTTAATAATGAACAGTTATGTCCTGCATCATCCTTGAACATGCTTGGGGTTTCATTCTCTCAGGATTTGTCTTGGAAAGAACATATTACATCTCTTGTGAAATCTGCTTCCAAGAGATTAGGTGTGCTAAGCCGATTCCGTACTTTCTTTACCCCTGCACAGTTGTTGACCTTGTACACGGGTTTTATTCGCCCGTGTATGGAGTACAACTCTCATGTGTGGGGAGGCTCTCCACATGCAGCTCTTCTCAATAGGGTGGAGTCAAAGGCTTTTCGTCTCATTAACTCTCCTCCTCTTACTGATTCCCTTCAACCATTGTCTCTTCGCCGCGCTGTTGCATCTTTATCTCTCTTCTATCACTACTTCAATGGTCACTGTTCCTCTGAACTGTCTGCTTGCATCCCTCCACCTCTACGACGGGCACGTAGTACCCGTCTAGCAGTAAACTCTCATCCCTTTTCTGTCCAACTCTCTAATGCAAGAGTTAACCGTTACTCTCAGTCTTTTATTTATGCAACTGGTCAACTCTGGAACTGTCTTCCTATGTCTGTATTTCCTACTTCCTATGATCTCCAGTCTTTCAAACGCAGTGTGTCCAGGCATCTCGAATTGAACGGATCTTGAATTTGGCTCTCTTTTGTACTGTTTTTGTTTTTTCTTGGAAGGAACAGTATGCAGGCCCATGGCCTTTGGTTCCTTCTTCCATGCA
>JAGKTI010002277.1:48199-69185 GCA_018397915.1 Birgus latro | reverse complement strand
ACCCCGTTCGGGATTGAGGCGTCTGGCAATAGATAGATAGATAGATTAATTAACCCCTCACTGTTAGATGTCGCTTAATCGTTGAATAAAAATAATAATCTGAAGAGAACAGGAATAAAACAGAAATTTTGGGGTGTTAACGAGGTGCAGTGTAAAGACTAGTGCGTTTACCTTTCCGCGTCCCTACTCCACACCCCTCTCCTGCCTCACTCCTCCCCTAACCACGCTCCCTCTCCCCTGCCTCACTCCTCCCCTAACCACGCTCCCTCTCCCCTTCTCCTTCCTTCCTTCCTTCCGGTTTTCTTTCGCTTTCCTTTCCAGTTTATTTTCTTCCCCTCTTGTCTGTGTGGTCATTGTATCTAAGTAACTTTTGTACCAGTGTTTTTCTTTCAAATCTCCCTCCCTCCTCCTTCCATCCAGCCCGCCACCACTAATTCCTCCACCATTCCACCTCCCTCCATCTCTCTCTCTCTCTCGTATTGTTTTTCTCCCACTCCTCACCCACGTCCTCCCGCTCTCTTTCTCCCTTCTTCCCTTCAGATACTCTCCCTCCTTCCCTACTTTCTTCCTTCATTCCATTCCATTTTATTTTTTTATTTTTCCACTCCTTTTAACTACTCTCTCACTTTGCCTTCCAGTCCCCTCTCTCCCTTCCTTTCTCCCTCCCTTTTTCCACTCTTCTCGACCCCGGACTCGCTCCTTCCTCCCTTCTAATAATTCCCTTTCATTCTCTTTCCATTTCTCCCCCCCCCCTCTCCTTCCGTGTCACCTCTTCATCCCACCTTCACTCACTTTTCCCCCCCACAGATGGTGTCGACTGCAGGTACGCGGTCAACCTTCATTTCCAGCTGTGTTCACTTCCTGCAAAAGTATGGCTTTGACGGCCTCGACACTGACTGGGAGTATCCGACGCTCAGAGGAGGCAAGGCGCAGGACAAGGTAAGGCAGGGTGAGGCAAGTGAAAGATGTGATAGGAGAGACAGGGTGAGGTAAATGGGAGATGAGGTCGGAGAGACAGATTAAGACAGGTGAAAGATGAGGTTGGAGAGGCAGGGTGAGACAAGTGAAAGATGAGGTAGAATAGGTAGGATCAGGCAAGTGAAAGGTGAGATAGAAGAGGCAGGGTGAAGCAGGTGAAAGGTGAAATAGGAAAGGCAGGTAAAAGGTGAGAGTGGAGAAGCAGGGTGAGGAAGGTGAAAGGTAAGAAAGGTGAGGCAGGGAAAGACAGGTGAAACATAAGATAGGAGAGGCAGGTGAGGCAGGCGAAAGGTGAGACAGGAGGCAGGATGCGACAGGTAAAAGGTGAGATGGGTGAGGCAGGTAAAAGATGAGGTACGAGAGGCAGTATGAGGAACGTAAAGAGGGAGACAGGAGAGGTAGTGTGAAAAGTGAGACAGGATAAAAACTGAGGCATGGTGAGGAAGGTGAAAAATAAGGTAAGAGAGGCAGGGTGAGACAAGGTGAAAGGTGAGGCAGGAGAGACTGAATGAGGCAGGAAGAAGTGATGTAAGGAATTGTGGAAAGCATTATGGACGCAATGAAAAAAGGAAAGAACGATTAAATTAATGAATGCCTGAATGTATCCAAGGCGGAAGAAAGAAGAGAATGAATGAACATGTGAATGGATGAAAGGAGGTTTGGAAAAGGGAAGGAAAAGGAAGGAAAAATATGGAAGCGAAACAGAATGATCAAAGACGCAGTAATGAATATGACATTAATAAACTATATACAGTACAATATTAATAATAATAATGGTCAAAACAAGCAAACAAGCGACAGAAACACTGAGGTAAATTCTTAATTCACTATCCCGCCTTCGCACGTCTTCCATCTCATCAAACAACGTGCGACCACACAATTCTAACTCTTGATTTGGCACAAACAGTATTTTATTATACTTTGAAAGGATAGCTTTGTCGGATAAATGAGCGCGCGCGCACACACGCACACGCGCGCACACACACACACACACACACACACACACACACACACACAATCATTCCATCATTTCATGCGTCTCCATCTCTATGACCTCTATGGTCCCGCTCCCCAGGTGAATTTCGCCCTGCTGCTGAAGGAGATGAGATCAGAGTTCGACAAGCACGGGCTCCTGATGACCGCGGCCGTGAGTGCTGGCAAACTCACTATTGATGCGGCATACGACGTGCAGGCCATGGGAAGGTTAGTATAAGCCATGGAAGGGTAAGGTAGGGAAACAAGATGGTAGGCGGCAAGGTAGGATTGATAAGCAGGGCAAGGTAAGGTAAGGTAAAGTAGGGAATAGTAAGATGGGTACGGTACGACGGAGTAAGGCAGGGTAAGGTAGGGTTGGGCAGCGCTTGGTAGAACGGTACAAGGAAAGTTAGGGTAGGATAGGGTGGGACAAGACAAGAAAGGGGAGGGCATGGTAGGTTAGGCTGGGTAAAAAAGAGAGGGATGGAAAGCACAGGGCGCTAAAGGATAGGGCAGGGTAGGTGAGTAAGGCTGGGTAGGACTGGGTAGAAAAGGAAAATATATGGTTAGTTAACTTATGGAAGGGACAGAACTTGCTTAATGTGATTGCTGGTCAGTGTGAGTTACGGAAAAGTAAATTAAGATGTGAGAAGTTAGGACGAGGTAGGTTACTGACTCGTAACCTGGTTGTCATATGGGACTACATAGTACTTCTTCCTTAGCGATTTATTTTGCAGTTTTCACCCTATTGCTCTCATGAAAATTACTTATCTTTTTCTAATATCGCTATAGATTACTTAAAAAAGAACAATGTCAATTGTTCTGGCGCAATATACAAAATAGATCGCTGAGAAAAGGCTTAACTCTCCAAAGGCAACGAGAATGCCTCCCACTGGGAGAAAGGCTTGAGTAAAGAAGACAGTTACAAGAAGCAAATTTTGTTTTCGTAGTATGACTAAAATATGTTAGGAGTCGGCTAGTAATAAATAAGTGAATCACAGTATCAACACTCTCAGGTTCCTATGACTCAAACTCAGCAGAATAAAATCGTATAGTGTTAGCAAGAATATATTGTAATTGTAGAGATGACGCACCCACGGGAGAGATAAAGCGAGTAACAAATCACAAGGAGCTCAAGGTAATGCTCCCATATTTTTCCTGGGAGACAGTTTCTATATAATAATTAAAATGTCCAACGGTCCCTAATTAGCCTGCTCGTGCTGCTGTCAGAGTGGAACATTACATCAAAGGCGGCTGTCGTCCAAGCCTCATTTTAACCACCAAATAACTCTCTCTCTCGCCACTTTTAGACTTTTTCCTGCTGCCATCAGACACCTCTTCAGCTTGAGAGTGAAACTTCGAACTGTAGAGGTTAGATACAGGCCTTATTCAGCCAGTCAGTAAACGATATCTTTTCTTAGTTGAATGAAATTATCTGGAGGAAACAAAACTACTGTGCACTACTACAAGACGCCATTCTACTGAATAGGTTAACGTTAGCTCCCTGAACACTCGTAAGGGACAAATAACTTTCTCTCTCTTGCTGTAGACGGACTGGTTGTATACAGGCTTTGATACGGTCCTCTCTAGCAGGACTGAGTTGTGGACATTTATATCTCATACTGCACACAGATACTCGCTGCCTAAATATAAAAAAGAATGGTTGTCAAATACGGAGTGAATTTACTGATATGTCTACGGTATGAATCAGCGAGTCCTGGAGAATAAACAGAGAAACAGTGAAATTAAAATCTGAAGTCAGGGAGAAGTTAGAGTTCTTAACCACCATTCACCAATAAAAGCATACTCTGTTTGTAAACATATGAGCTATTGCCATCTCACCATCTTCAGTGCTTCGATGTTACGAGAGATCAGCGCTAGAATACGATGCTAGTCATAAATAAATGCTGTGGAATGGATATGGATGGAACCATTGTATGGTTTTATTCTGCCACTGATCTATAGGAAATATGCCGCAAAACGACAAGAATCCCCACCACTTAGGTCGCAGATCCAGTGTTCTACCTCTAAACTGCAATACATTTTGACACTGAATTACTTTGCACCTCTTCCTGACCTCCAGATTCATATCAAGTGCTTTCACTTTTAAATCATTGCAAAGAAATGTAAAAGTAATTCAGGAAAGGAACAAGCGTCATTTTTTAAAAACCAAGAAAAACGCATTTAAAGTTTTGAAACAGCAAGATCTTCCAAAGCAACCACACGAATTCAGTCTAGTTTACACCATTTTAAAACAAATTTACCCCTCTAATACATATCCCAAAATTATTTCATTATCTTGCTTTATGCCTTTGCTGCAGCATAAAACGTCAAGTAATGTGGCTCTGATATTTTGCAAAATTATATCTCTTTTGCTGCTGAAATAATTTTTTCTCCATCTCCTAACCACTGACATTACAACACATATGAATAGATGTTATAATAATGCCATAATAGTAGCATACACACGATAATCATTCATATAATTATGGTAAATAAAAATAAACAACGTTATTCAACAATGCTCAGAATAATACCGCAATGTCATAATAATAAAAGATTTGAATAGGCATAATAGGGTGGCAGGCAGGAGAGAGAGAGAGAGAGAGAGAGAGAGAGAGTTTCTCAGTCAAACGGCTGATGTAAGCCTTACCTTCATTACGAAGTTTTTTCACCACATTGGCTTTTCACGTACAGTATCTGGTTTTGGTTTGCGTGTTACGACCGCAGGAAGGTCCCAGCTCCTCATTACACTCACTATTCCCATTAACACCAGACTCATTTTCACTAACAACAGCCTCCTGGTGCTCACTGTTATCACTCTTATCACCCATGGCTACCACAGTACAACAACACAACGGAAACACTCGCAAAATCGACAAAAATAACGGAGCATTCAAAGTGCTCTGTTAAAGAAAAGGCGGGGGGAAGAGACTGGTGTTTTGATTCCGTTTATACTGGATGGTGGCAACAGTCATCCAATAAAAAAGCTAGCTCAGTCAGAGCGAAATTTCATTGGCTGCTGAGATCTACCGGGGTGGTGGGTGGGAGAGACGTGAGTGTGGAAAGGAAGCATGGCCGCCTACACACACACCAACCTACTTCTGATTTAAAGGGCCAGTGATGCTTGTGCCCTTACTCTGGCGCGTTCTGGCAGCGCTGTATTACGGTGTATAGAGCTGAAAAATCGCAGGTGTTTCAGGGCTCACTAGTCCATAAGAAAAATAATCAGAAGGGCATATACGACCAACTGTTGGATAGAGGAAACCCTGACAAAAAATGCAGTACTGGCAACTCGGATCTGGGTGCGGTGGCG
This sequence comes from Birgus latro, assembly GCA_018397915.1. Lineage (NCBI taxonomy): Eukaryota > Metazoa > Arthropoda > Malacostraca > Decapoda > Coenobitidae > Birgus > Birgus latro. The sequence goes on along the minus strand of JAGKTI010002277.1, from coordinate 63,916 downwards.
CTTGTGCCCTTACTTATTTTTTGCCTGTGTTAGTGAATATAAATAGGAGACTTTAAGACAGGTGGTGATTAAACTCAATTGAACCTCTTCAGTCAGAGAGGTGCATCACAAAGAATAAAATCGTACGATCGTAGCCAGAATAAGAAATAAAAGATGTCCTCCAACTGAAGAAACATTGGAAAATTTCTTTTCTTTGACTACGCGAGATTCCCCGGAGGTGAATACTAATAATTTGGGAGTAGCAAGAATAATACAAAAACAATATCACAGTACTGACGCGATAAAGAGACCGTTTCTTTCTCTTTAGTACGAGAGTTCTCCCTTAAGTTAAAATAAAATAAATCAATCGGAGACTGCAAGGACAAAGGGGAATGATATTAATTTGGACTCAACGGATTGACTATTTTTTATTTCAACATAGCATGACAAAATTCCCTCAGAAAATGCTGGAAATATTCAACGTCCAAGACATTTTTCCACGCGTTAATCGCTTCCAGTTTTAATCAACAATCCGCCAATGCAAAAACTGCCAGCGGTGTGTTCATTTTTGCTTGCCCTCGTTTTCCGGGAGATTACTTTTCAAACATATGCAAACAGATGACGTCATTTAAATCACTGGTCATACATCCCTTAGTAATATTCAGAATGTACAGTTCCGGACATAAATATAAATTCACTTCCCTTACGGTCAATAACGCATCAGTGAGCAGTGACGAAACTCAGGGCTCAGTACATTTTCCAGGATATCTGTTAAGTTTCGTCATACAAGATGGTCTGCAAACAGGGAAACTTAAAAAACTAAAAACTCTGTGACTATCGTACGTGTTGCGGGGACAGCTCAGTCGGCCAGTGTGGGCATGTTTGTGGTTTATGGAGTAGGAAATGAATTAATGAGGCAGGACAGACTGATAACACTAACTGAGCCGTCCCCACAACACACAATAAGTTGTTCGGCGAAGTGGAGGTGGATTGTTAAAAATGTGCCGCCCCGGATTTCGCTAAAAGTAAACGAAACTGTATGGCTGCTGTCTGTGGTCCCTATCAACGCTTAGGATCAAAATTAATGAATAGATTCCATGCCTGCCGACCCGCTTGAATAATACTGTTTGCTTAACAATCTCAGTAGGTTCTAACAGTCACAAGGCAGTGTAAAGGAACTTCTGACTGTAACTGTACCTTGCTGCTGTCAGTTGGGATTTTCGAGAGCATGCTATGCGCTTGTCGAAATGGGAAATGATCGGCTAGAAGGAGAAATACAGCGAATAAATTTTATGCCTATTTACTGCACATGGGTATTTAAGGCAAACAGTCTATATTGGGAAAGTTTCATTTTTCCCTTGAACAGGGGCCAATATTACTCTCTTGTAATACATCCAGGTCCCTAATTATATTGCTGGGTAAACAGGGAAAGGGGAAAAAAAACAAACACGAATCCGCTAATCTGGCCGACCCTATACTCGAGCTTGGGTTTTCCTCTATTGCAGGTTGGATGTCTCAGCATTTGTACCACTGGCTCGTCCAGTATATACATGAAGAGACAGATAAATAGCAAGAGACACAGATATAGAAATAGATAAATGTTTACTGGTCACAAAACATACACTTACCGCTTGTAATACAACTAGTTTACAATATACACAAAAATCATGTGGATGGGAGTAGCTTAGGCATGGTCAATTTAAAAGAAGCACAGTACCTGAATGTGACGCGCTGGTGTCTGTGGTACGGGTGGAAAATTGACGCACTTGGGTCATGAGGGCTGGGCAAGTGTAGGCTCGAATCCCCCTGCGGAGAGTGACTTTTCCAGCCCCTCTGATGTCCGCTCTTTAGCTGCATTCTGCCACTTCACTGATCTCTGTTCGGTCCTCAATTATTGTTCCTCTGAAAGTCGGGACAGGTCACTGGAATGTAAGAAAATTAGCTCAGTAAGTAAAGATCAAGTAAAAACTTTCAAATTCAGTGTGCTTACATATTTTATCGTTCCCTTGCCTCCTGGTTATTATTCATATGCTGTAGTCTCACACTCTTTCAAAATTGTCTTAGTCTCTTATTTACTGCATTCACTTTGAGAGTATCAAAATCGGCTTTTTAGTCTCTCTCATACGTCCATGGGGAAAGAGGTCCATGAGAGATAGCAGGTCCATTTTGGGAACAGACTGGGGAAGAGTTACATGGGGGAAAGCAAGTTCTTGGAGAATATACAGTAATCCACGGAAAAGCAGGTCCATGGGAAAATAAGTCCATGGATAAAGAGGTTCATGGGAAATAGTTCTGTATAGAAAATGAACTCTAGTGGAAAATAGGTACATTGGTTAAAAATAGGTTCACTGTTGTAATACAGTACGTCTACGAGAAGAAAATAGGTTCATTGGAGAAAATACAGAAAGTCCATTGGAGGAACAGGTGCACTGGTTACTGGGTCCATGGAGGAATAGGTATTTGGGTTCAGAGGGTCAGGGAGAGAACACATCCATAGTGAAAATAAGTCCACGTGAAAAATCATTTCATTCTGGAAACAGGTCCATGTGGAAAATAGGTACTTGTGGGGAATAGCTATCCCTCGTACTGAGAAAATAGGTCAACGGTAGAACAAGTCTGTTGGGGCGTAGGTGTCCTGCATGGAGAGAAAACGGATCCATGGAGGGAATTCGTCCATGGCAGATATAGGTCCAAGGAGGAAGCAGACCCAAGGGGGAAAACTGGTCAATGCGAAAACAGGTTCATGGGAGAATAATAGGTGGGGTGTAGCCGGATTCACCTCTAAGGGGTGAAGCCGGAGACGGGCCTATGTTGCTTGGATCTCTCCTATTGTCTCTCGCCCCCTTCCATCCCGGATTTAGCCCCACCCTTTTGCCTGCCAACCATGTTCAGTACACTCAGCAATGTATACGGTACTGTATATTCGGGAACCTGGGTGCAAAGGACTTCACAATGAGTCCTGTCACTTCTGCTATCTCTGAATAGACGGTGTGCCTGGGCGTGTGGTGAATCTCTTATTAATACTTTCGTTAATAATATAGATAGCTCGTTATTTCCTGTGTTATCATTTGTTATCCAGTAATTATATAAATGTGCAATGTAAAAAAGCAGCCTTCGGACTCTGCCGCTGTCGTGTCATATCATTAGAAATTTGAAATGCTCGAATACTTACTTTAGACTGTACATACACAGTATAATATGAACCTAATGGATCCTCCCTTTCTACTCCACTTTCTCCTTTTCTTATCTCCCTCCCCCTTCCCATTTCATTTTCCTCCCCATTATAAATTACTTTTCTTCCTCTCCCCTTCCTTTTCCCATTTATTTTTCTTCCTTTCTCCCCTCATTTCTCCTTTATCTTTCTTCCCCCCTCACTTCACTTTCATCCTTTACCCTCCCCCTTCTCACTTCATCATTTTCCTTTACCCTCCCCCTTTCTCACTTCATTTTCTTCTTTTCCCCTCTTTCCCCTTCCGAATTATCTTTCATCCTTTCCCCTCCCTCTTCCCACTTCACTTTCTTCCTTTTCCCTTTTCATTTTCTTTACTATCCACATTCACACTAATCCTTATTTCACATCCCCCTTTTCTACTTAACTTCGTCTCTATCCTCTTCCCGTCCCTCGCTCCCCCCACTCCCATCAATTTCCCGTACCTTTTCTCTTCGCTCCCTTACTCTGCTGTTGCTCTGCCCCTCACCCATCGTCTGCCAGGTAAAATCCTCGTCAAAGTGAATTTGGTGAGCTTCTTTCCATTTAACCACATTTGCCTCCCCTCCCTCTGCCTCACATACTCCCTCATCTCTCTCAACCCCCTTTCCAAATAAACTCCTTTTCTCTTTATCCTCCCTCCCTGACTCTCATACATCCTTCCCTAACTTGCCAATTACCCCTCGTCCTTTCTCGTCTCCCACATCCCTCTCCCCTGCTCTGCCTCGTGTCTCCCCCTCCCTACCACATTCCGCCGCCTCCCTTCCCTCCCTTAGTCTCGCATCCCCCTGCCACTCCCTCAATCCCCCTTTGTGCCCCTCAGATACCTGGACTATGTTAACCTGATGGGGTACGACATGCACGGGTCCTGGGAGAAATTTGCCCACCACCACGAGCCACTCTACCCCTACGCCAAGGACACAGGACCAGCTCTCTGGCTCAATGTGGTGAGTAGAACTGTTGATGTACAGCTGACCCATATGCTGCGTTCCCTTGCAAATTCTCGCGCGTTCCGGAAACGGCTCATGAGGTCTGCTGATATGGGTGTGGGAGTGGGTTATTTTTGCGTGTTGGTATGAGGCAGCCACTGACAGGTTACCTATACTTAGCATAAGAGCACCTGTTATTGCCATTTTTTTTTTTAAGGGATGAAGGATGATTCACGCAGGCTATACATTGGTAACACTGAGTCGTTCACGCTGAGTACGAGAACTGACACGGGAGGAGCAACGCATGAGTCGCCCTGCATTATCTGTCTGATGGTTACATCTAATCTGCAAATATTTGTATTTCGTGGGTGGACTCATCATACAGTATATATGAATGTTTTGTTTGTGTTTTCTGTATCTTTTATAGTTTCCACTATACAAAAATACATTATATCTGTAGGTGGATTATCGTATTTTTGCATTTTGTCTGATTAGCCTATATAGTTCGTATGATAAAGGATACCTGAAGCGAGACACTCATCTGCCTCTGGCCAGGACTACGCTGTGAGGTACTGGCTACACCTGGGCCTCCCTGCCTCCAAGCTAGTGATGGGTGTGGGCTCGTATGGCCGATGCTTCACCCTCTCGTCCGCCGCCAGCCACGATGTGTACTCCCCCGCACCACAACCAGGCACACCAGGACCATACACAAGGGCACCAGGCATACTTGGATACAACGAGGTGAGAGAGAGAGAGAGAGAGAGAGAGAGAGAGAGAGAGAGAGAGAGAGAGAGAGAGAGAGAGAGAGAGAGAGCATGAAAAGGGATATGAGTGAAAAGCACTTCACTAACTTTTCTAAAACTTTGAAATATTTTGGCAGACACATTCTTGGGCTGGTTGTCAGGGGTAGTAAATGCGGCAGGACAGGGGAAGAGAGGCAGAAGGGGAGAGAAGAAAGGAGGGGAGAGGAGACTGGAGGATAGGAGGAGACAGGAGAACAGTGGAGAGACCAGGAGTGAAAGAATAAAAAATAAAGTCACATGCAGGAGGAGTCAGTCAACGGGAAATAATTAAGTATATGAAAAGCAACTAAATAAAGATTCCAATAAAGGTAAAAAAAAAGTTAAATAAAGAGAAAGAGTGATAGAAACCGAGATCAAAGGACCTAAACAAGTCCTGAAGGCAGTAAAAGGGGAGAATTAAATTATAAAGAAAACTCAAATATATATTAAATTACTTCGGGAAGAAAAAGTTAATGGTTAAAAAGGAGGAAAAGGTTAACTAGAGGAGGAAAAAATGAAGGAAACGAGAAAGCAAAACAGCAAGAAAAACCAACAACGGATAAAAACGGGAAAGAAAAGGGAAGAAAAATAGAAGGAAGAGAAAAAAATGAAGAGATGTGGCGGAGAAGGAAAAGAGAAAAAGAGAGAAAGATGTAAAGAAAGAAGGAACACTCAAACTTTCTCTTCTTGCTTTTCTCATATCACCAAAAATAGGGAAGTTTGTGAAGAAGGGCCGTGGAATAGCATGGATGGCCGCGACAGGTGAAGTAAATGCTAAAAATGCAGAAGGGGAAATTGAAAGGAGGAGGAGGAGGAGGAGGAGGAGGAGACGATAGCAATAATAATAGGAATAAGAAGAAAAAAAGAAGAAAGATGATTAGCAAAAAGAAGCAATTTGGGAAACAGAGAGGGTTGAGGCGAAGGAATAGATGAAGGGAACAGGTGTAGGAAGCGACGGGGAAAAAATAGTGAAATAGAGGGGAATAATAAGAGAGATAAATTAGAAGTAAACAATGAGGAGAAATAACGAGAAATGGAAATGCAGTGAAAAATCTTAACCTTAAAGAGTGTTTTCTTTCTTCTGGCTACCACAGGATGCCATTATTCAGCTTTCCCTTGCATCCCTAGGACACAATTGCAATTTTTTCCCTAATGTTATCTGACGATTTTATTCAGCTTGTTAAAACTCAGTAATGATTAATGAGTTAGTGGTAACTATAAACAACTTCAGTTCGGAATCTCTATCCTAAGCTGAATACATCACCTGGAGAACACGAGTTAAATAAAGACGTCCTCCAAATGAAGGGATTAAATAAAAACAGTTAACCTATTCGGTATGCATGAACCACAGATGACTTTATCCTTGGTTTTAGCCCTACCAGAAGTCTCTCCGGAGGTGACTAAAATAATAAGGCAGCAGTGATAATATGATGTGTAAGATGTCCTGGTAATAAAGGGGTTAAGGAGGCCTTGTCACTACTACAGATTTCCCTTAAACTGACAAAAATCGCGCGGAGGTTACAAGAATAATATACACCTGATATGTCGTGTTACTGAAGAGGATAATAAAAACTGTCGTTAATCCCATGATTATCACAAGTCTCTTGTCAACTGACTAAAATCATCTGATGGTAACAAGATCAAAGTATAAAAGATGCAATGTAAAAATGAAAGAAATAAATCAAAAAAGCATTTGCGTTTGTGCCCAAGATAAAGTATCTAGAGAGGTATGTCTAAAAATACTACTTGACATTAGAAATTTGTGGTATAACCAGCTAAGGTAACACTCTTTGTAGGCCATTCATTAGCAATGTGGTGAGTCAGGTTGATTTAACACAGGAGCTGAAGCGATGAAAGTGGCAGATAAAGAAGAGAACAATTATATCCACGAAATGGATATAATTACCTGCACTATTTTGCAAACAGGAGAAAAGAATTGTAAATACGAATTTAGGAGCATATATTCAAATAACTGAGAGATGCTTTCAGACAATACTATCAGTACTGGTACAAGCCGGCTGACTGAAGAATAAGCCAGGTATATACTGATGTTAATCTTTTGAGTGCAGTGAGTTTTGGTCCGCAAAGCAATATCGCCCAACACATATCACAAAAGAGTTTCCACAGAATGCAGAGCACTTACCAGGTTACCCGAAACAGCCTTTAAAGGAGTGGGTACACATTAAAGCTGACTCCTAGCGCTGACTACATTCATATCTTTCATTTCAGCTGACTCCTAGCGCTGACTACATTCATATCTTTCATTTCAGCTGACTCCTAGCGCTGACTCATATTTTTCATTTCGATTTTGTAGAGAAAGCTGCTGACATTCTCCAAGCTTTAATACTTTGAGTGCTCGAAAGTATGGCTAATTTTGTTAACAGTTTTACTCTTATGTTTTCCTTTTCCTGGTTTTGAATTCTGACTGCCTCATTACTAACACTGGGAAACTGAGTTCTGATGATGATGATGATGATGATGATGATGATGATGATGATGATGATGATGATAATAATAATAATAATAAGAGACAGCGGCAACAATAACAACTACAACCACAACAACAAAACAACAACAACAACAATAATAATAATAGGAACAACAAAACAGAGGGCGACGAACTCCCACATATCCAGAACTATCTCTGCGGTATTTGCAATGATCAGAAAATCCTTCATTCAAATTCCGCCAGTCCTTTCGTGTCCATTTTATTATTCTTTATCAATATTTCCAGGGGGTAGTGGGAAACGGGGGAGTAAGTCTGAGGACAAAAGAGTGGAATAGGTGAGTGGGGGTGAATGACCCTGCATGAGTCAAGAGTGGTGTGGATGGGTGGGTGTGGGAGTGTGGGTGGGGTAGAGTGGGCTTGCAATATCACGCACCCCTGACCCCGTGAGTGACGCTGGTTGTGATATTTGCAATATTTTCCTGCAAGGTGACCGTCCGGGTGCCAGGACTGATTTAAAAACCTACATTCACCCCGTGGACGTCTTTTTAACATTATTCTTGGTACTCCCATAAGTTTTTATTTCGTTTTGTAGGTACTGTTGGAGCTAGGGGAGTGAGATATCGCTGTCAATGGCCCATTCACGAAAAAACAAACTAACCCCTGAGTTGAATGAAACTGAATGGGGATAGCAAGACAATATAAATACACTGCGTCAGTGAATTCAAAGGATTTAGGGATAGAACGTCATCATGGAGGGGATTTCCACGTGAAAAATTTTATCTTCTGAGTGCATTGTCAGTGAGTTTTATTTCACAGTGCGATGGGTCGTTGGAATAGAAGAAGTTATACGTACATTTTGAGATTTACATTATTATTACTACGGATCCTCTCCCGGGATAAATAGACAAAATTTGCATTTGGGAGGGAGATTAGGTTAGTGGTTTATCTTTGGAGATGTGTGGAATATTCTTGAAACTGTGTTGTGCCGTACGACTAGGCTAGTGTTTATATCTGGAAATTTGAGGAAGTTTCTAGAAATTAAGTGTTCAGCCGTAGGATTGGGGTAATGGTTTGTATCTGGAGATGTGACGAACATTCTAGAGATTTTGTCGTTTCTGCAGTACATTCTTTCTGTCTTACCTTAAGAATGAGTTCTTGTCCTTATTGTCATTGTGTGTTTTTAATTTAAGTGCAATATTGCACGAGAAAATGTGAGTTCCCTCCTAGGTTCTGGAATGTTCTGGATTGTACTGGTAGTTGGAGATGGGACAGGGGAGGATTTAAGGGACCGTCCTGCTTTCGGGGCAGTTTAAAGAGCCAGAGAATAACGGTGCGCGGCAATGGCAGTTAATCAGGCAATGAGAGTCAGAGTCAGTAACGAACAGTCAGTGACCAATAACTGAGTCAATGGTGGACGGACAGTGAGAGAGAGAGAGAGAGAGAGAGTCAGTGACTGAGTCAATGAGAGATAATCATTGAAGGACGTAGTGTGTCAGAGAATGAGAACTAACAGTCAAGGACGAGAGTAGTCAGAGAGTGACAGTCAGTCAGTCAGTGAACGAACAGTGAGCGAGTAGTATTGAGTGAGGCAGCGAGAAGTGCCACGGTGTTTTGCACGTGTGCCTCAGCTGTGCCTAGAAGGAATAAAACCCTAAAGTGTTCACCGGCCATTTGATTAACGTCCTGACTTGTTTACACGTCTTTCTTGACGTATCCACGAACCCTACGGCGCAGCAATGTATAGCGAGGTGAGGAAGGCGGAGAGGAGAAAAATGTATAGTGAGGTGAGGGAGCGGGAGACAGGAAAAATATAAAGCGAGGTGAGGGAGGGGGAGAGGAAAATGAGGTAGGGTGAGAAGAAGGGAGGGAGGGACGAAGCCGGGATATGAGAGAGAGAGAGAGAGAGAGAGAGAGAGAGAGAGAGAGAGAGAATTATTGTATACTCGTATGTGTATATTGTACCTTCCGTCCATTATTACTTTATCGCACTACCTTCAAAAGCTGATGGAGCAGTACAAGATGGGATGATGGATGGATGGAAAGTCTGTGGCGAAGGTGTGCGAAAAGCCTCTATAGTACAAAGGTCAATAATATATATACAACCTTGCCATAAAATGAATTAGGTGGGATGATGGTGACGATGAAGATCAAATAGTGATGGTGATGATTTTAGCTATGATGACCATGACAGCGATACTGATGATGACTGTGATGATGTCAGTGGCGCTAATGTGGTGATGGTGATGATAATAGCGATGATGGTGATGATAACAGCGATGATGGTGATGATAACTGCGATGATGGTGATGACTATGGCTTTGAAAACTGTGATGACAATGACGATGGCAGTGACAGTGACAGAGACGGTGACTAACACAGGAAGTCAATACACCGCATTAACAACAGTTTTCTATGACGGTGCAGCCTTTTTTACTTCCATCCAGGACAGTCAGCATTGCCAGGCCACCTCTCTATTGTCGTAAACTCAGACTGCAATACCTCAAAACTCCGAAACTTTCATTAGTGGCGGGTAGTGGGGGAGCGAGGCATGGCAGGGGATGGTGTATGTGGAGTGAAGACTGGAGGGTGAGGGGGTAAGAGGGGTCATATGTCTTGATACCTACGCACAATTACTTATTAACCAAATACATAAATACTTGGAATTCCTGAACAATATTTAGAGGTACTTCTCCACAACGTGAGATTGTTTCATACTGGTGTTGTGTTAGGTGTCTGAATCACGTCGTGGATGACTGCAGCAGACTTCGTTCCTAAATGCCATATTCTCCACCAGCACAGTAACTGCCGTGGCCTGAATTTGTTCGGAGTTGTGGATTCGAAAGCCTATTCAGTAATTACAGGACAGAGTTTGATAGTTATGTAAGAAAATTAAATCAGCATAATTACCAGCAGATTTACACAACTGCCAGTGACAACCCCAGTGCATTGTGCCACATATGTTACTTCACTAAAATGTTGATGTTGATTTTCATTAGCAGTCTAACACATGTAGCCCATTTACCTATGTTCTGCCTCTCCAGTTTCTAACAAAACTCTGGTGTATACCTGGGGATGGTAGTATGTTGCCAGAGATGTTAAGTAAGGAAGGAGGAGCAGGGGAATCAGTGGAACACACCAAATTCAATATCATGGTGTTGAATACAAATTAAGTTAGTTTCATACAGTATTAACATGCCACTGCATGGGTGTTGCCAATCATGCAAAAATAAACACATGGCCTGACATGCCTCACTGCACTAGGATCAACGTTAATCACACGTGCTCAGGCGCATATAATGTATTAACAGATTGCATTCTACAATAAACAGTAAATTATTACAACATTCTGCGTGTTTTAATCGCAGGTTATATAGGACCAAATGCAAGAACAAGACTTGAGTCGGTTTCAAGTCGGACTTGACATGCACTCGCCAAAAACCATTAGGCAACAACTAGGCTTGAGCCTCGCAGTGCACAGGCTGAGCTGATGTTCTGAAGTCCAAGCCGCCTCTGAGTGAGTTCGAGTCAGACTTGAGCTTTGAAAACCTTTTATTTAACGATTTGTTGGAGAAGATGTACTTTTATAACGATGAATAATTCGTCTGCAACCCCCAGTAGCAACTGACAGCGGCTGTGAGGTCGTTGACAAAAATACTTTGAATTTTATATAACGTGTCTGGCTGTCAGAAAGACAATGGGCTGCGTTTTGTACAAACGTAAATTTCAATATAATAATTTTTCATCGTTTGATGATATTACACACAAGTGTTGCTGGCAATCCCTTTTTAAATTCTTATTTGCATTATGATAGCAGCAGCATTGGTTTACAGTAGGGAGTAGGCTACAAGGCCATGACAAAAACTTTATTGTACACATTCCTGTACAGAGGCACTTAATATTTAGGTTATTAAACAGTTTTCATAATGTTCAGTACAGCTCTTAGTGTGAACTTAATAAAGTACTATATGGTTAACAGTTATCTGTACTGCATCACCACTTATAAAATTACATGTAGGTTGTGCACGTTTGTATTGCACGCTGATGAATAATTTTCATAATCTGTTCAGCTTACTGTAGGTCCTGTTTTGCTGTTCTGATTCCACGCATTATATCTTATATTGTTATAGCAATATAGCTGTAGTATACATTGTTCATAACTATTCGACTTTGTACAACAGGTATGGAATTACAGCATGAACAATGGCACGCATAGTTTTACTCTTTCCATCACTGCTCTTCTAACATAATGATAAAATAGGTTATATAATGCAGTTCTTTCCTAGCTTTCATTATTGTAAGTATAATATAAGGTGTTCTTACAGCGATTGTCCATTAGAACTCCAGTGATGATAACGCAGTAGCCTATTAGGCAGTTCTTGTACAGTATTTCACAAGTCTATCTATCTATTGCCAGACGCCTCAATCCCACAAGGGGTGGCCACAAACAAATCGCCTCCATGTCACTCTGTCCCCCGTCAGTTCACTACCCCGCTCCCAACTCACACCCCCCTCTCTCATGTACTTCTCCACTCCATCCCTCCATCTCATCCTCGGCCTCCCCCTCCTCCCCCCTTCCATCTCACTCACATACAATCTTCTCGTCAGTCTCTCACTCTCCATCCTCTCCACATGGCCAAACCACCTCATTGTGTTTCTCTTAACGCTTCCTATTACATCCACATCCACACCACAACGCTCCTTCACTTCCCCATCTTGTTCACACACACAGACACACTGGTTGAAATATGATCTTGCTCTGTGATCTTCATTGTTAACATAGTGTTCTAAAAATCGAATCCCTTCATCCTTGCCTCGTTCTCAGCCTTTCCACCAATTTGGTCTACGCCAAATCAAAACTGTTATGTGACCTTGACCTTTCACCTAAACCTGTGACCTTGACTTTTGAATTATTCTTAAAATCAATTCCCTTCGTTCTTGCCTTGCCTTTCACCATTTCACCAACTATGACCTAAGTCGGATCAAATCTGTTGAAGCTGACTTTTACTCGTACATATGTCTTTGACCCTTGACCTATTCCAAAATAAAATTCAGATCAATAGCCTACATTCAAGCCTTCCAGCGAGTTCAATTACAGTCGGATGAAAACTGAGTCCGTTTTTTTAAACACACACACACACACACACACACACACACACACACACACACACATACAGCAAAAGTTACTATCTCTGGGCTAACGCTCAAGCGAGTGTAAAAGTGCATCATAAGAAGGATGATGTTATTACCGTCTTTTAAGAAATAGCATAAGAACAATCCCCAGGAGCTCATAGCAGGCGACCTATTCACATTGGTACACAGAAAAATCTCATACAATCCTGTATTATCCCATCTTATTACACTCGCAGATCTGTGAAAGTGAGGGTGTGGGCGGGTGGACGGTGGTGCGGGACAGGAACATGGTGTCGCCATATGCATACGAGGGCAGGCAGTGGTGTGGCTACGACGACCCTACCTCGGCCGCAGTCAAGGTCAGTTCCTCATTATACCTTACTCAATCTGCCTAATTCTACCTCATTCACTAGTTTGTCTCAGTCAGTCTGACTATCAGTTTACTTCACTCTTTCATTCTACCTCATTCTTCCTTAGCTTACCTCAGTCAACCCCAGTCTGCAACATTCTGCTTTTCTTCTGGCTCAGCTTGCCTCACCATGGCCCAGTCTTCCTTACCGTGCTCCAGTAGAGTGTCTGACTCTGCACCACTCTGCCTTAGGCCGCCGCCACACCAAGGCCTGAACCAGACTAATTCTGACGCGAATTGTCCGATTATGAATGTTAGGAGTAATGCTGGAATAAGAACACCTCGTTTCACTGTGTCGCATTCTTACCACAATGTTTCTCACTGTTACCTGCATCATGTTTAACAGTGAGAAATTGATTGACCAACGTGGCTAAATGAAACGAAGTGTTCCTAATCCAACTTTAACTCCGACCTTAACGACTGGACAATTTGCGTCAGATTATATCCAATTCCGACATTGGTGTGGCGGCGCCTTCACTCTACCTTGGCCTACCCCACGACTCTTCCTTTACACGCCATTCCCTTGCATCGGAAATGGAGACCGCAGTTCGATTCCGTGCACAGAATAAGTTTGGTATAACGTTCTCCTCACCTCTAAACATTTATTTTATCAGCTACACATTTACTCATTCGGTCTTACTCTCTACCCCACAGGCCACCTACATCAAAGCCCACGGACTGGCTGGGGCAATGGTATGGTCTTTGGATACCGACGATTTCCACGGCTACTGTGCCAACCACGTGGGAGTGGAAGAGGAAGGGGAAAGAAGTGAAGGAGTAGTGACCTTCCCCGTCATCAGGACTATCCGCACTGTTCTGAGGGACGGAAAGCCTATCCCAACGCCTAACCCGCCTCCAATCCCCTTCGTTACCACTACTGTAGGGCCAAACACCACCACCACAACAGTAAGTGGGTGGTGGCAAGGAGGAATGGGTGGGTGGAAGGTTGGATGAAGATGGATGGACGAATGGATGAGAGTGAATTAATGAATGGTTGAGTGAGTCATTGGATGAATAGATGGATGGATGGATGAACATGTGAATGAAAGATTAAATGGATGGGAGGGTGGGTGGGTGGATGGATGCGTGGATGGGTGGATGAATGCGTTAATGAATGGATAAATGAATGAATGAATATACAGATGAACTGATGGATGGATGATGGTTGGATACACAGATAGACAGATGCACAAATAGATATACAGACGGATGAATAAAGAATAGATAGGCAGATAGATAGATAGGTGGATGAATAAAGAGGATGGATATAGAAGGTAAAACGATAGACAGATGGCTGGATCATGGATGGAATGATATATTGATGGATTGTGGGATGGGGGGATGGAAAGATGGGCAGACGGACATATGGATAGATGAGTGGATGGATGAATAAATGGAATGGCTGGCGAACATGATGAGCTGGATAAATGGTAGGGAGAAGGATTGTAACTGGTGAACAGACTGGATGAATGGACTGAATGGAGGTACTGAAGGTAGTTTACATATGGATGGGAAAGTGAACGAATGGATGTGTGTAAGAAAAGGGTGAGTGAATGAATGATTAAGTATGTAAGCGAACAGTAGAAAGATCAAGAAAAGCCATGCTCTTTCCTGACCTTTGAATGGATTAAATGAAAAACACAAGAGTCCGGCAAAAAATGTTTCAGGTTGTCCTCAAACTCGAGAGAGAACGGAGAATCTTGTGACGTTTGAGAGTCCATCGCGTCGTTCATTTGACTACATGACGTTGCCCTTTACATCCATGTACACCTATCCATCCATTCATTCACCCATCATCTACCCAATCTTTCTAGGCTATCTATCTATCTGCTCGTTCACTTTTCTACTTCTACCATTATCCACAAAGTCGTCTACCTGTGTATCCTTCCAGCCATTCATCCAGCGACATCTCTTTCACCCACCCAACTACTTAGTTAACTGAATATATATCTACCTTTCTGCCTCTGAATCTATCTGTCTGTCTATCTATCTATCTATATCTGTCCATCTATCTATCTTACCCTAATAATTGTTCTAACAGTTTTTTATTTTTCTTCTCAAACTGATTTACCTACAACCTCACGACAGGCCAACCCCACCAAAATTCAAACTCAGACCTATCCACACTTACCCAAACTCACCCAAGTGAAACAGCATTACTAAAACTAAACTGAGACTTTCGTAAAACCCAAATATTTTGAAAAACATGCATCATAGAGCAAAACTGAGGGGCGCCACCTCTTCCAAAACTAACTCATCAGATTTCAACGTTTCTACACATTCCAAAGGTTAAGTACCAGTTTTCATAATTTCATAACTCCTCTAACTTACAGACTCACAGCAGAAGAGTCTCGCAGTAAAAAAAATAAAAAATAAAAAAAGTGTGCCAGATGCAGGGCTGGCTGAGGCAAGATAATCAGTCTCTCAGGAAATCGGTACCTCTGTGACAAAGGCGTTTTTAGATGCCGCCTCTGGGAAGGTTCAACAAAAAATTGGAGAAATGACCTCATGGAAGCTAGGTGCATGGATGGAGAAATGAATGAAAGGATGTGTGGCTGAATGAACAAAACCTTGGAGAGAAAGATAGATGGATGGAGAAAGGACGTGCTGAGATGTGGATACATGACTACAAGGACTCAGAAGTTGATGAGCAGGTGGATGTATGAAATGACGTAATAGGAATGTTATGAATGAAAAAATAAATATACAGATGGAGTGAATGGATGGAATGAGGGACATAATTAATGGTGGATGGTGGAAAAATAGATGTTTGAGTGAAAAGGGTAACTGGAACGAGAGAGAGAGAGAGAGAGAGAGAGAGAGAGAGAGAA
>JAGKTI010002277.1:9051-25529 GCA_018397915.1 Birgus latro | reverse complement strand
GTGTGTGTGTGTGTGTGTGTGTGTGTGTGTGTGTGTGTGTGTGTGTGTGACCCTGACCTTTCTTTATTGTTTCCCAGGCCACTAAAACTTCAGGGTCGCTCCCCGCTTTGAATGAATTTAGCCGAGTGAGAAAGGCGGGAGAGGAAATGTGGGAGGGGAGTGGGAAAGGAGGGAAAGAGATGAGGAAGAAGTGAAAAAGGGTGAGGAAAGAATGAAAAGGGGTGAGAAAGTAGTGAAAAAGATGGGGAAAGGAGGAAAAAAAAGAGCGAAAGAAAGGGTCAGAAAGGAGTGAAAAGAAGGGAGAAAGGAATGGGACAGCAGTATAGAAGAGAGGGAGAGAGGAGTGAGAAAGGACTGATATAAGAAATGTGAGAAGGGAGTGAAAAAATAAATAAGAAAGGGCTAAGAAAGAAATGATTATAATAGGAGAGAGGAAGGAGCTGGGATTGAGTGAGAACGGAATGAAAAATGAGAAGTAATGGAGTAAAAATGAAGGAAGAAAGAAAGAGAAAGTAGGAAGAGTTAACTTAGACAAATGAGCAAGAGGTGCATGATAAAATGAGGGATCAGAAAGAGAGAGAGAATTGAGAAAGTGAGATAAATGTGTGTGTGAGAAATGGAAAAATACTGAAACGAGAGGCACGAGAATGTAAGAGATGATATGAGATGATATGAGAGACCTGAATGAAAGTGAAAATGGAGTGAGAAATTGAGGAAAATTAGAAAGCTAGAGAATACTGAGTGAGCAACCTGAGAAAGAAACGTGAAAGTGAGAGAAATGAGAAAATGGGAGAAGCGCAAATGATCCAGCAGTGAGAAAGTGATAGAAATTGGAAATATGAAAGGAAAAGGCGAAAGAAGTAAGCAAAAGAAAAGTGAGAGGAGTAAGTGAGAAAATTGGAGTTTGAGGAGTAAGTGACATAATGTGAAGTGTGAAAGGAATGAAAGAGAGAGGTGTAAGAATAATGAGAAAGCAAAGGAGGAATTAGTGAGAGAGGTGAGGTGAGGGGAAAGTGAGTGTGTGATCAGTGACAAAGTGAGAGATGAGAGATATATAAGAAAGTGGGAGATAAATGAATATGTGAGCAAGTAATGAGGACGAAAGAAGAGAAAGTGTAGGAGAGGAATGAAAAAGTGTGATAATGACTGGGAGGAATGATAAAGGAAGAAGAAAAAGAAAGGAACGAGTGAGAGCAGATGAGTACAGGAAGTGAGGAAGTGACAGAGGCAGTGAGGGAGAGATAGGGTCAGAGTGTGAGAGGTGGCAAAGGAGAACGAGCCGAGATGGAAAGAGAGGGGAAGGAATGGAGGGAGGAAGGGAAAGAAGGAATGGGAATGGAGGAGGGCAGGAAGGAGGGATGGAGGAAAGCGTAGGAGGGATGCTTTGTGGGGGGGAGGGGAGGTGAAGAGGACGATGTGGGGAGAGGAGGGAGAAGACGGATGAAGAGGATAGCAAAGAGAAGTGACGTGTATTCTCATCGGGTATTGCTGCTCGCTTGCACCTCTTCCTTACAGATTTATTTTTTGAGCTACCCATTAATATCCTCCTTTGTTCTTCATTACATCATTTTATATCGACGTAGAGTGGATGAATAACACAAGAATATAGTAACTGAGCAGAATCACAAATAATCCAACACGGAAGAGGTGTTAGTAACTTTAACTCTACGAGGTTACCGCCCTGAAGTTAAGTGTATATAAAGAAAACTAATACAGTACTACTAAACCGGTATAAAGGAGAAAATGAATTCATTAAAAACTAATATTACTAAACTGGTATAAAGAGGAGAAAAGGAATTCATTTCAAACGTCTCATTGGAACTTGGCTACGGAACGAGTGTTTTTGAATCATGAGCTTCATACCAGCAAACGAAACGAAACGTACTGTACAAAGTACCTTACAATGTTTTACAGTACTAACCCTCTGTATGTGTGATTAAATGGGGATCTTAAAACATAGCAGATGAAAACTAATTATCAACTAAAACGACTATCTCATACAGGCAGCAGGCTACAGTATCTGGTTCACCGATCTCTCCCAAGGAGCCGAAAGTGTAACAGGAAAGGAATCAGGGGCCGGATACTCAAAACGAGCCTTTAGCCACGGCGCCAGTTGATGAACGGCGCCTTTGTGTACGGCAGGTCAACGGCGCCTTTGATGGCACACCCGACTCCCATACTCAAACAATTTTACAGGCGCCTTTGGTGCGCCTTTCCGTGGAAAGGCAACTTTCGCTCAGAAGGCGCCGTTTGATACCGCAGCCAATCACAGCAGCGTTATAAAAATACTCTTAGGAAGTGTCTGCCAATCACAAAGCAGCACTTCCTCTCAGCTGACGGACGTAAACAAAACATGAAGTGAGGGTGCAACGCAGTAGTCCCGAGATACTTCCGTTTTTGTAGTGATATTTTGTGGGAATAGTGAATAAACATAAGCTGGGATTCAGTTGCACTAACTTTGGTTTTACGAGGGACCTATAACTCACTGCACAAAATAAAGATACGGTTTATTCATGTGTGTACAGTACCTTCAGAAACACCTTTAAATATTTAGTGAACGCATTATATATACTGTATATACATAAATATATATATACTGTATATATAAAATACAGGGACTTTGTGTAACCTGTGATTTCATGAAATTCTTTAGGAATTCGTGAAATTATTTAAAATTAGGATTGTTTAATAAAGGATAGGTTAGTTTAGNAATTTGTTTAACCATTGATTTCATGAAATCCCTTGGAAATTCGTGAAATGAGTTAAAATTAGGATGGACCAATTAAGGTTAGGTTTATTTATGCCGTGGTTAGGTTTGGCTGGGATAATTGAGGTTAAGTTTATGTTACTTACATTAACTTAGACTGCGGTTAGGTTAGGCTGGGACAATCTGGGTTAAGTTTTGGTTAGGCTAGGTTAATTTAAATGAACGATTAAAAACTTTGCATCTTTCTATATTAATCTAACCTAACCTTACCTGCCTAACCTTAACCTCGATTATCCCAGCCTAACATAACCACAGTCTAAGTTAATGTAAGTAACATAAACTTAACCTCAATTATCCCAGCCAAACCTAACCACGGCATAAATAAACCTAACCTTAATTGGTCCATCCTAATTTTAACTCATTTCACGAATTTCCAAGGGATTTCATGAAATCAATGGTTAAACAAATTCCCTGAAACATGTATATATAACCATATGTTTGTCCGGCCAGTATTCCTCTTCTCTAAGCAAGAAAAGTAGTTACCATTTCATTTCCTAGACCAACTGGTGGATCAGCAGCTGCTATCCTATTGAGAGGAACTAGGTTACAATGGGAGAAACACTGGCATTGCCGCATTTCAGTTTCAAGCCAAATTTTCCTTGATTTTGTCTGTCTTGTAGCTTATAGGACCAACTACAACAGCAGATATGTCTCATCACATGCACAACATTCTCATGAAGCTATATCTTTCTTGTCATAATTGATTTAGAATAATGATGTTTAGGTAGTTAACGTCGAGTTCATTTGTGTAACATAGGAGCATATCTGAGGGGATATAGTTTTGGACAACAAACCTTAATATAACCTACCAGTATCCTAAACTGACCTAACCTGTCATAACCTTGGCTATCCAAATCTAACCTATAGTATTCAAAGTGTAATTGTGGGGAAACCCATCGTGGATGGATTTTCCGCTGTTGCATGTTACTGTTGTGGGCCTTTGCACCTTCAGGTTAAGTGCCATACCCTTAACACAATGAGGATTTGGTTTAGTGCTTAAGGGATATTATGGGAGAAAGGTGACTGACCACATAAAAAAAACATCTGTGCTAGCCAAACTAAGGTTATTCTGCCATAATCTTCATTCCTAACCAAATACTTCACTGTACTCACTTAGGAACCACTGCAACAAGAAACAGTATATTATAGCCCATAATGTCACAGGAAATCTGTGAAAATAGTCATTTTGTGAATTCATTAGTCAATCTGTGAAATGAATTTTTAGACCAGGATGATTTTGGTTAAATTTCAGTGAAAGTCAGGTCAGGTTGGATTAGATTTGATTACTTTAGATTGTGGTCTGTCCAACTTACCAAAAACTAGTTATAACTTATTAACAAACCTATACTAGCTAGACCTAACATTACTCGAACATTACCTAACCTAACCTAACCCTTCTTAAATAATACTGTATATTAAGCTCACCTAACTACAACCTTTATTTATACTAATATAACAGAGATATTCCCAACCTAAGTTAAATAAAATCCATTTCACAAACTGACAAGGATTTTCATGAAATTACATTTTCCATACATTCCCTGGAATATAAAATTTGCCTGCAAGCAAGCAACCAGACTTACTTCAGATCAGTAACTATTAGGGTCAAAACTGAATATGTCCAAATACTATTAACTGAAGTACTGCAGTACCTCTAGCTGAAGCTGGTGGGTTAGGCTTACACTAGGCGTGACTGATCCAACAGAAATCACACTGAATTGTTAATATATTCTGAATATAAATCCCTATATGCATTGAACAATCAACTGAACATTACACACACGTTTCTGCAGCATTTTATGACTAAATGTATTGAAGAAATAGCCTTCAACAGTATGTGCCTCTACCGTCGAGTTGACTATACCCAAATACCACAAATACTCCACAGTTATTATTACTAGAATTAAGGTATCTTGCTACCCAATAACTACTTCTGACGCAAACCATTCCACTCCAAATAAGGTAATGAGGCAGTAATTCATCTAAATACAAGCGAGGAGCGCCATACATATCATCTACGACTTGTTGTTGTTGTCAAGCACAGGCGCCTTTTGATCGCTAGGGCTCCTCCGACCCTGCCGGTCCCGTAAGGCGCTAACGAGGAATGTTTTCCAATATGGCCGCGCACAGCCGAGCTTTTGAGTATGCGCCTTTCACGGAAAGGCGATGTGTAACGGCGCCTTTGGCACAAAAGGCGCCGTTAAACGTTTTGAGTATCTGGCCCCAGATCAGCCCGTACCGACCGTACGAAGAAATGAGACCGAGTCGAGATCTCCCCTACTTTCCATCCGTGAGATTGAGGACATTTAGCGGCTCCTCATTTCTCTCCCTGACTCTCTCTGCCTGACCTTGAAATTGTTGCTGCTCACCTTTCCCTGACCGCACCAGACCCGCCTCGCCCTCCTTTCGATCCAAAACTTTCACTGTGTACACACTTTCTCTGTCGCTCCTTCTCTCAGCACTGTTTACTTAAAACTGGCCTGCTCGTTCGAATTTCATGCAGCAAAAATTTATATATTCCCTCTCCAATTTCAACCTTGGGTTAGGTATACAAATCATCCGTAGTGTTAATCATAATAAAACATTAAATCTTTTATGGCAGAGAGTGACTGGGATAATTTATGTGGTTTTCGAACGTCCGTATTCTGGGCGAGTCCACTCTATGAAGTGGGGGAGACACGACTGCAGCTTTACCTAAGTCAGTTAGTTACAAATAGGACGGTCATGGGTAGCAAGAGAGAGAAGATTTTTTGCATGAATGCAGGAATATGCCGAACTTGTTTAGATAAAACTTAAACCCTTCACTACGATTACTTGATTATAATGAGTTTTTGTTACTTTTAGATGATCAGATAGGTATTTCGAACTAGAGTCACATATTACCTTAATATACCCCTTCATTACGAGAAGTCCGGCAATAGCAAGAACAGAACTAAACTAACAAATAAAAAACAAGCAAAGGGTTAGCAGCACACATACAGACAGACGGATACATACTGTCGCTGGTTTCTCATTTACATAAGAAAAAGCAATAAGGTTTATCCATCTTAGCTGTCATTGATTTCTATAATTAATAGAAGAAAACAAACTCAAGCAGGACTAACCCTATATTATTAATCTTATGAATTACATGTTCAGGGTAACTAGCACAGCTTACAGAGGCACACCATCCATTCACTCGAAGTTGTGCTATCTTCAGGACGCTCATTGGGGCGAGTGACTGACCATTCTTGCCTTAAGTGTCTGTACTGGAAATAAATGGTATGTCCAATAAAGGGAAGCGTAAACAAAGCTGCCTTCCAGTTAGAAATAAAGAACAGCTTACAGGGTCTAAGTTATACCGAGTGTGACATAGATGAGATGAACGGTAGACTAACATTAAGTGTTAAGGGAATCAGCGGAGGTAGTAGGGAAGCTAATACAGACAAAGCCAACAAATATTCAAAACTAACGTTATTGGCCATGAAAAGAAGAAAGGGGGNAAACCATCAAAAAAGGAAAAAGTCTGAAACGGGCCCGAAGCAAAATGTCACTAGAAAGCATCACATTATATCAATGAAAGATAAAAATGGTGACGTCATTAAGTGCAGGGAGATTTTGAAGATGGTTGAACAAATTTCACAAAGTACTATGTGCATCAAAGACAATAGTACCAACAGCTAAGTTTTCAGCTGCCACAAGTGAAATACCTGAGGTAACACCAGATGAAGGAAGCTTTTCTCTTAAAATTATGGTAAGAGGAAAGGCCGCAGGAGAAGATGGAATGGTAGCAGATTTACTGTCGGATGCAGGAGCAGAAATTCAACACCGACCCGCCCACTTATTTACCCAATGTGTAAAGAAAATTTGCAATTCAAAGTGTAATGCAATAGTTATTTTGCCTTATAAGGCGACTCATACGATCTTAGTAACTATCGATCGATTAGGTTATTGTTAGTTATTTACATCATTAAAGTCCTTGCTTATGGAATAACAACAAATTTGGACGAAAACCAACCTCGTGAGCAGGCACGATTCTGAAGCGGGTATTCTACTACTGATCATCTACACACAATGAATCAGATAACTGAGAAAACTACAGAATATAATAAACCATTGTGCTTAGGTTTGTTGATTACGAAAAGGCTTTCGGTTCAGTGAGCACACAACAACTGTAAATTCATTGTGGGAACAAGGAGTAAACGAGAACACTGTTAAACTGCTCGAAAACATATGCCAAGAGAGAACTGCAACAGTTAAGTTCAATTATAAAAAAAATGTATTTAGAAAGGCGCGCGTCAGGGATGTACACTCTCACCAAGATTACTGTATTTACAGCCTGCCTTGAAAGCAATCTTAGCTAGGATGGGAATGCAAAGGAGTGACCACAGATGGAGAAAACTTGAAACATTTAAGGTTTGCAGATGACACTGTCTTAGTCTCAGGAATAGCACAGCCATTGCAAAGAAATGTTAAATGACATAAATAGAGATAGTCTTAATGTAGGGCTAAAGATGACCTGCAATAAAACTACTGTATTGTTTAATACAAATACACCAAAGAATGTCATGAAATTAATTGATGAAATTCTTGAGGACGTTGTTGAGTACAGTTACTTGAGGTAAATACTAAAGCTAACGAAAAACCACGAAAACGAAATAAAAAGATGCATTACAATTGGATGGAAACCTTTCAGTAAGCATAGAGACATCATGAAGAGCAGCTTGCAAGTATGGATGAAACGAAAAGTGTATAACGAATGTATCATCTCAACTATGACGTACGGTTGTAAGACCTGGAAAAAATAAATAAACTAATCCGTACCCAAGGAGCAATGGAAAGGTTAATGTTGGGAATATCTTCGCGAGACAGAAGAGACCAACTTGGGTGAGATAGCAGTCTAAAACAAGGACATTATGGAAGCTATAAAGGAACAAATAATGGAGGTAGGATGATGATTATATACAAATGAATAAATAAATTAATTAATAAACACACAACTATGTATCAGTCTATATATCTATCTATCTATATACATATGGAGCCTCTGTGGTACAGTGGCAGAGTGTGTCTCTCACACACAGTCTCTACCAGACATCCTAAGCCACTGGGTAGAGATACATGGCTGAGTTGTATCGTCCCTGCTTCGGTAGAGATGGGCTGGTCATACAGTGGACCTCAACGGCTGATTACGACGACGATATATATGTATAACCCTTCACATTTACGCTCATCTTCTTATCCAATATTCATCTGCTATTTAGTTCACGTGTACAAACCACGTCCGTCTCCCCTCCGCATCACATCACCAGTGCATTCAGTTCCCAGCCCATCTCTCAGCTGCTCGTTCGTAATTCAGCTATTTGCAGCTGTCATTCAAGGAAGCACTACACATCCATCAAGCATCACAGATTTATCATAGTTGAGAAGCCACACCACCTCTTGATAAGCTCGGCGTCATAGCTTGCCAGGTACGACTTACATGACTTCCAGGAACGGTACACACACACACACACACACACACACACACACACACACACACACACACGCGCGCGCGCGCGCGCGCGCGCGCATACACTTCATTATGAGAGGTCTCGCAAAATCTAAATAAAACTGTCTGGCGGCAGCAAGAGCATAAAGACATAACCGTAATGCAGACGATTGGGAAAGGAAGCAAGACGAACTGCACAAACGAAAGCGAAGAAGGAATGAAGGAGGGAATATGAAAACTGATGATGATGACGATTAACGGCTCCATACAGCAAAAAATAGCGCAGAAACTCATGTTCTCTCGTTCAGTAGTAATTGTCTGGCCGTTTTCGTTAAGTGACATGACTGAGTAAGAGATGACTAGCTGCGTGTGAGATCTATGGCTGGAATGAAGAATGATACTCAGACCCAGCACAAGGTGGAGTGAAAAGGTTGGAGAATACAGTACTGTAATTAAGGGAGGGTGGTGTGCCGTGGGAGGAGGGAGTGCTACTGTTTAGAGACGGATATACCTGGAGATCGTTTCAGTCGAGCCACTTTCCATAGAATACACCATCAGGCAATAGGCTGATAGACAAAGTCAGCTTAACTTTAATAATCAGACTTTTAGTGTACTATAACATGCACTATGTAATGCGATTGGGGTAAACCGCATGAAATAAGTCTGGACTGACTGTAGAAGTTCAAGTAAAATTTTCCAGACAACAGGAAATGGTCACTTTAGAAAGTCAGATCCCCCCTTTCAGCTTTAGAGTGTAGTTAATGCATGTTTTGGGGTACACACAAGATTATCCATGCATTTTGTCCCCCTCCCCCTTGACGGCGAATTCTTGTGTACTGAGGAAGCGTTCAGTCAGGATCACCAGTGTTTACCTTGCATAAACTAATCAGTTAAAAATACTTCTAATTATTGGTCAACTTTAATCAGCAAATTTATGTAATTTTCCCCCTGCTTGTGTCATTTAACATACTGTACATGGATAACCAACTCCCATCATCAGCAGACTAAACGGTTCCTAATTCACACGACAGCTGACAATTTAATGCAAAATATGGAACACTGTGTATATGTAACAAGTAAGAGTCAGTGAATAAGGTCGCTGTCTTCTGCTGTTGGGTGCCACCTCACTATGGTCAAATCTATAGGGGGAAAAAATTAGATCAGGTAAGCCTGGTCACTCGAGAGAGATATCTCTATCTTCTTCGTGCTCTGTAGTATGTAAGTGTACTGCTGCGACAGAGGGATTAGGAAGCGCTCACGGCAAGTAAACCCGTAAGAAAGCTCTCCTGATTTTGAAGAAATTCTGAAGGATATAGGAAGCTGCCACCCTCCAGCCTTGGCAGAGCGCTATAATAAGACCTAGTCTTCAGTAGAGTGTCACTTGAGAATTTATGGGTTTTCGGGCTTCGTCAGTATATTTTTTATAAAAACCCATACACTTGGCCAGTCTCCTCCGGTTGGAAATTCTCGTATCGTCATGGCTACGTCGCTCTGCCAGGGCACATGCACCAACCCAACTCTACACCACTGCTGCTACCTCTCCTACTTCGGAACCACTACCCTTACCTGCAACGGACGCCTCACAGCGATGTCCTCGTTCTTATAAGCCAGGAGCCAATGTGTGGCATGGTTGTACCAAATGTTGAGGCCCTGCCGCGACTCCTAGAGCCACATTCACCACCACCACTGCTACCAATGGACGCCGCCACTTCACCTGTCTCTTCTTCCACTCCCGATTCTGCACAAGTACTTGCCCTCCATGAAGCCATTGTTTCCCTGATGTCTCTGTGCACAGCACTTACAGCACGCTATGATGCCATCGACGCACGCATTAATGGCCAGGTCAATCAGCACACCAGCACCAAAAGCACACTTGCTTCTCTTGCTGAGTCTCATCAGCTTATCACCACTACTGTCACCACCCTCACAGAAAAGGTGGATGCTATTGCCTCGCTTCTTGAGAGGATCAATGGTCAATCGACAATGGACCCCTCACATACTACACCACAAAGCAGTGCTCATGTTACCTCCTTATTCCTGCCTGACTCCTGAAAACCTAAACGTAAAATTCGCTAACCAAATGCCGCTTTATGGTTTATCTTGGAATGCCTGTGGAGTCAGAAGTCATTCGAAACTTGCTGCACTCAAGAGCTATGTATGACGCCATCACCCGCATGTTATATTCATTCAAGAAACTTTTGTTTGTTGTCCGCGTGGAAGAGGCTCCCTAACTTACTGGCTACATTTCATATGTTCACCTCGGCTGGAATGGCCTCATTAGTTACATTCATTCCTCCATACCACACCAACTTCTCTGCTGCACAGGTGATGATGATATAACCTTGCAGCTTTTTGAGGCCACTGTGGACAGTGGTAGGATCCGCTTACATAACGTCTATTCTGCCCCTGGAAGGATTGATCTCCCTGCCCTCCCTATGCCTACAATTCGTGGTATAATCTACATGGGTGACTATAATGCCCAACATCCTGCTCTGGGTGTCCTCTCTCATACTCCAAATCGTAATGAGCTTCCTCTCCTTGAATACATCCGCCACTACCAACTCACTCGCTGGGACACTGGTTGTGCCATGTTCACTCGTGGAGGCACTCTTGATCACATCATATCATCCGGGCCAGTGCCATCCCACGTCAGGTGCTCTTCCATCCCTACCCTCTTCTCGGACCACATTGCCCTCAGCCTCCACTATTCCCTCTCTGCTGGATTCCGCTCCTCACACTCGCACCCGCATTACCAATCCTCCTAAGTACTGCCCTACATACATCTTATACAATTCCAACTTCCTCCTCACATTTGATTTACAGTCACCTGATAACTTATACTCCTCCCTGGTAAACTCCACCTATGACTTCCACAGCCACTATGTTACAAAACCATACATTAATCGTCACCCAGAAGCTCATACTTGGACTCTTGATCAGCGCATCCTCCAAGCAGAAAAGAAGGCGGTGGAAGATGTTCTCTTTTTCCAGAGGCAACCGACCCCTGACCGCCTGCACCAGTACCAGGTATCAAGAGACGATCTAATAACCCTCCAGCAATGCATCCATCCTGAATTCTGGTGGAAGTTCGCAAGATAGCATCAACCATTAGATAAGTGCTGAATCCATGTGGCATCTACTAAACGAGGTTGTCTGGAAAAAGCCATCTAATGCTAACCACCACATTCCAGCTGAATACGCACAAGATCTTATTAGTACCTGATCTGAACAATTACAAGCATGCAACCTTCCCATACATATTCAAGATGCACCATCCTCCCAGCAAAATGTCCGCATTCTCCATCTGATGATTGAGTTACTGAAGGCAGATGAAGATGATGACGTGGTGGTAACTGAGGACGAATTGCGACGTGCTCTCAATAGGAACAAGGCAACAGCCCCCAGGGATGATGGCATCACTTACCCTGTCCTTTGCATACTCCTGAAAGTCCCTGGCAGCTCCCTGCTACAGCTCTATAATTTTTGCTTCCGTAAGGGATATATACCTAATGCCTGGACCTCCAGCACGATTGTGCCCATTCCGAGACCTGATACTGGCAAATTCAGACCTATTCCCCTCACTTCCTACTTCACCGAGGTGCTTGAATGCATCTTCCTTACAAGTCTCATGTTTCGGTTGGAGGACAAACTCTCGCCCAGAAAGTATGGTTTCCTGCCACAAAGAAGTGCACATCACTGTCTAATGGACCTCTATGCCTTCCTATGCCCCGCCAGTGTTGTAGCATTCACTGATCTTAAAAGTGCCTTTGATGTTGCAAGACAAAGATATCATCCTCGATCAACTGATGAAATTTGGTGTCCAGGGAAACCTCTTGAAATGGATGCAGGGTTAACTCCGTAACAGAACCTCGCGTGTCCTATTGAAGGGCGCATGTAGCTCCTCCACGGCCTTCGAACTCAGCACTCCACAAGGTGGTGTTATAAGCCCATTTTTTTTTATTGTCTTTATGTACCGGTTGATTCCCAGAACCACTGTTACCTGTTATGCTGATGATATGTGCATTTACTCTAGATCTCCGGAAGATCTTCAACTCTTCTTTCAGTCATTCTATTAGTCGTCTTCCAATGGTGGCCTCATCCTTTCCCATGAAAAAAGTAGAATCTCCTCTCCCTGCAACCCAGGAACGTTTCCAGAATTCATTGCAGAAAATAATGTCATCCCCCTGTGCAGGCAGTACCTCTGCCTGGATGCACCTGTATGGATTGGCACAACCATACCTGTAAGACATCATCCGAGACCTCCTACATCAGTTGCAGCAGCGCTTAACTCCCCTCAAGTGGTTCACCCTCAGTGCTGCCGGAATCTCTATGCCTGTGGCCAGAACTTTCTATATTGTATTTATGTGGTCAGTTGTCAATTGTCCCTCCCTTGCTCTCAGTCAGTTCCCGAAGACATCGTTAGAACCCACAGAAAATTTTCAGAACAAGGTAAAGAGATACATCCTGGGCTGTCCTATTTCCACCAGAATAGTCAACATGCAAACTTAACTCAGTCTTCCCATATTTACGTTCCTGCGGCAGAAGTGGATCATGGTCCACTTCCCTGGGGAATTCCTCATCTTGAGGTCTGTTTACTCATGCCTCCAAGGTAGACCCACCACTCCTCTAGAAACAACTAGCTCTAGAGACCATTACAAAAATGTCTTCCTCAATTCCTGCTGCGCATCATTTCTACAGTGACGGTTCCCTGCAAGAAGATGGGAGTGCTGGATGCGCCATCTACTCACCCGATTTCGACCCACCAGAGGGAGGTTGGGTTGGCTGCAGACTACCAAACTCGTCCAGCTTTACATACCGTGAACTACAGGGACTCTTGCATGCTGTTAGGTTCCTCTCTCAGTGAAGACTGAATTCTGTAGTTATCTGTGACTCTCAAGCTATTTCGTCTCCAAAACCCACATGCCACCGCTTAGTTCAACAAAACTTACGTTAGTTAGTTTCAGACCATGAAAATTATCTTATCATACAGTTCTTGTGGATTCCTTCGCATGTCGGAATAGCAGCCAATGACTGTTCACCTTCTCGTGAAAAATGTCTGTGGACTGCCTCTGCCTGATGTTGCTAATCCTCCCTCCTCTGCTATATATATATATATATATAAAGATACATTCAACTGCTCTTCTGTCTACACTCCATCATGGAGCGATGAGGGGACTCAGAGTGTGTCCATCCAGCACTACAGCCACTTTCGTCTATCTTCTCCCAAGTGTTGTCGACATGGACTTATGGTTTGCAGGCACAGTATTGTGTCTGCTCGACTTCGGCTGGGATCCCACCCTGTCTGGCAAGTCTCTGGGGCAGGCGGTGTGCCTCACTTCTCCTGCAAACCATGTGACCGTCCTAACGCCAACAATCTTCAGCATTACTGCCTTGACTGTCCCTCAGTCAGGGACCTACTGCCTCAGGGACAGTCCCTGACTGATATATTAATTGTAAACTTCAATATATCTATTAAACAAAACATCGTGCCCTGCGAGACAGAAGTTTCTCTGTACATAATATTTGGCCTCATGGTCCTATTACTAGGACTGTCCCCCCTCGGGCGTAATAAATTGATTTAAAAAGTGCTGCAATCAACATTAAATTGATTTAAAAAGTGCTGCAATCAACATTTCTTTAAGCTGTCTCCGATCATCGCCTGAATCTCCCTTGAATCAGACGACGTATTTCACTATTTTATTCTTGTTACTAAATTTCCAGACGATTATGTTCTGCTCAGGAGACAATTTTAACAGGGGAAGAGTTAATAAAGGTGTACCTAACCCCTGCCAGTAGGAAAATCTTCTTCCAAGTTGAATAGGAACGACTGTAGGCAGTAAGATAAAAAAAAAAAAAAAGTCCTCTTGGTAAACGGGATGATGAAGTGGTGTCTCGGTTCGCTAGTTCAAAACCACAGAAATTACAAACAGGGACTGTACAAACAGGAAAAGAAATATCGTTAACTCCATCAGTACGATGACATCTTAACCTAACTGATCTTGCTTACTCTCTAGATTATATTGTTGAGACATAATGACAGATGTATGTGAGACTCGTGCTTCATTACACCAGTCATATCTCTAGATTATTTTATTCTGCTTACTAGAGACTATTCTAAGAGGAATGGTTGTCTGTATCTATCTATCCACTTCTCTCTCTCTCTCTCTCTCTCTCTCTCTCTCTCTCTCTCTCTCTCTCTCTCTCTCTCTCTTTATATATATATACAGTATAATACTGTAACTCAAAACATTTTAATCCAGTTTCAGCTAAACTTAGTAAAGCGTTGATGCTTAGCCAACGAGGAAAGCTATAGCTTTTGAGGACAATAGGTCAAAAGTCAAGGTGACGGGGCTAAATCAAATGCTGGCGTAGAAACATCACACTAAACAGTGTTTGTTTGATTTAGACCAAACTTAGTGAAATGTCAGAGTGAAAAGGAGTCAGTTTTGTGAACAATTGTTCAAAGACCAAGGTCACAGGGAAAGGTCATATTTCGTCCTGTCTGAGTGATGGCAAACAAAATAAACAATTCTGATCCGATTTTAGCCTGACTTGGTGAAAGGGTTGAGGGTAACGTAGCGAGTAAAACTATCTGTCTATTGCCCGACGCCTTAATCCCGTAAGGGATCAAGGACAAAGTCAACTTAGGCAATTTTATCTGATTTAGATCAAACTTTGCGGAAGTGCTGAAGATAAGACAAGAATAAAAGGGTTCAATTTTGAGAACGATCAACAAAGGTCAGCCACAGGCGAAGGTCAAATGTTCAACCTTTAGACCAGTTTTGGGGCATGCGGGTATTGCACTTTAAGAGTGCTCCTTCTTCTTCTTCTTTTCCTTTTTTTTTCGACTATATAGTAGGGTGAATAAAAAATAAAAACCAGAGAAAGATAAAAATTAATAGTTGTGGACGGAAGAGAAGACTGCACCTATAAATCACACCAAGCACGTCGCAACGAATCAGTTTTTTGGAATATATCATTTCTTATTCAGTGTAACAGTGAGGCGCTCTAATTCCAGATGTTTAAAGTGGAATTGACGGCCGTATCAGGTGTGTAGAAAGCGGCCGCAGCAATACATGCATACATACATACATACATGCAACAATTATCATCATCATTACTCACTATGAATCCACTGTTGAACTAAGGTCTTTGACCATGACAACACTGCAGTATGTGATATATTATTCTTATGAGTCCAACCACACTCGCAGCCAATATTATACTCAGTGGTACAACAGTTACAACAATAACAGCTACAGTCCAAGTCACAGTACAGTTAATACTGTGACTACAACCACAGCCAAGACTACGACTCCGTTCCCAGAGACCCGGCAGTCCCATGCAGCACATTCTCGCATATCACAACCTGGACACTAAAGGTGCATTCTTAAAACACACATGGCGAGAGTGCAGGCAAGCCTCAGTTGGTTACAGACATTAGTGAAACCCTCATTGAGAGTAAAACGAATTTGACTTCTCATCACTGCTAAATGCCCTCAGTAACAAGGAATGCTGGCTGACCACATCCACTGCTTGCACAGGTTCCATAAATAATCGTCAGATATTAGGAACTTGCATACACCTTCCCCCTCCCAGACTTACCAGTGCGGTCGTGAGACCCGTCTCAGTTGAGATGCCAGCGATATCTCATTTACAAGTGGCGTCTTGGTAATGGCTGGGATGTTTTTATGATATATCGATGGACTTCAGAGAATAGCAGTGAAAATTGTTTTAACAAAATCTAATTTCTCGAACTTCCCTGCCTAAGGTGCGACTGATCTTGCTATCTAGTGATCAAAAGTCCTTACCTATGTTAGTTAACCACCTCCTTTGCACTATACTGTCTATTTTACGTACTGTACTGCTATCACCATCATATCACTTCGTTAAGCAGCCTTCAGTGATTTCAGCTTTGAGAAGTTTTACAAACACAGTGAATTTCCTTTTCTCTGCACGTCACTTTCAGTATCTGTACAAAAATGTGCTTCATTTACAAGCTGTCCGAGTCTCTCATGAGTATTTCACTTTATGTTTCAAAAAAAAAAAAGTCCGTGAAACACTATTAACAGTTTTCTCTCCCGGCATCGCTAAACAACTTCTGGAGAGAGAGAGAGAGAGAGAGAGAGAGAGAGAGAGAGAGAGAGAGAGAGAGAGAGAGAGAGAGAGAGAGAGAGAGAGAGAGAGAGAGAGAGAGAGAGAGAGAGAGAGAGAGAGAGAGAGAGAGAGAGAGAGAGAGAC
>JAGKTI010002276.1:50297-69202 GCA_018397915.1 Birgus latro | reverse complement strand
TCTAGCAACAAACTCTCATCCCTTTTCTGTCCAACTCTCTAATGCAAGAGTTAACCGTTACTCCCAGTCTTTTATTTATACAACTGGTCAACTCTGGAACTGTCTTCCTCTGTCTGTATTTCCTACTTCCTATGATCTCCAATCTTTCAAACGCGGTGTGTCCAGGCATCTCGAATTGAACGGATCTTGAATTTGGCTCTCTTTTGTAATGTTTTTGCTTTTTCTTGGAAGGAACAGTATGCAGGCCCATGGCCTTTGGTTCCTTCTTCCATGCATAAAAAAAAAAAAAAACAAGGGTGACCATTTCCAACCCTCTAACTATCGTCCAATTGCTTTAACATCCTGTGTCTCAAAAGTTTTCGAATCAGTCCTTAACAGAAAAATTTTAAAGCATCTTTCCTGTCACAACCTTCTTTCCGATCGTCAGTATGGGTTCCGTCAGGGACGCTCCACTGGCGATCTTCTCTCCTACCTTTCAGACTCCTGGTCATCCTCCTTTCGGGACTTTGGCGAAAGCTTTGCCATTGCACTTGACATCTCAAAGGCTTTTGATCGAGTCTGGCATTGTCAGGGGGAAGTTGTAATTCAAGAGGAAAATGTAATATTGTATAATTGGAGTATACAATGTATAGCTATGTGTGCTAGGAATGACTATCGAGTCATTTATTACGAGAGAATAGACTCGTGAAACCAAGTAGCGATTTCACTTTTATGCTGGCTTACTTCGCCAATTCTCTAGAGTCGAGAAATTATAGACTTTCTCAACGGTACACAGCAGAGACTAGACACTCAAGTAGGCTGTAATATTGTACTGTTGGCCTCTGAGAAAGTTACTTTCTCCCCTTAACATTCAAAAAAATAATAAAAATAATAATAATCAGGATCTTGGCTGAGCCAAACTCCTAGCTAGCACAACGGATTTAAGGATTAATGCCAAAAGCTGGCCTAAGTTCCAGTCGTGATTAATATAAAGAGTTGTGCTAATGTGGAGTAGCAAAAGTGAACTAAATATGTGGGGAAATTAAACACGACTGTTACATTTAACAAAGCTCAAGAAAACGAACTGTAAATTTATTGAATACAAGAAAATAAATTTACGTTACATGACTCCAATTCAAATCAAGAAAGGGAAACGCACTCACTGAAACACTCAGACAAATAGCTAAATAGCCCAAAAACTTAAGCCTAGGAAAACAAAAGGAAATACTAATCGGTATAGATGAGACCGTGCTGAAGTCGATCACCAAACTGGTGGGAGTTTCGAGAATTCACGCCAATACAAGCTGAGATTCTGAAATCACTAAGAAAAGTGATCACTCGAGCTTTCATAGAGCATAACCCGCACGCACCGCGACTAGAGACAGACTGACTCTGTTTCCGAGTGTCTGAGGTAAGGGCGTGTGAAAATGGTTTGGCCGGTAACGGCCAGGGAGGCAGAAGCGATAATTCAGAAATTATCGCTAAGAGGAATGCATTGTCTTCACATAAAAACAATCACTCATGAATGAATGACGAAAGTTTTGACAACTTGATGCGAATATAAGTACGCGAGCAGACGGTTGAGAGAATGAGCGAAATCTCGTGCATTTCAGAATCATTCGTTGCTCCTGCAAAATCACTCGATGTCACAATTTACGTTATATAATTTTACAATGTAGAAAATTCGTGACATTACACCCCTGAAAAATTAAATATATATATATAAAAATATATATATATATATATATATATATATATATATATATATATATACACACACCCTAGCTCAGTCACACAAGATTCACACTGTGGTGTGTGTACTATCCTGTTATAGGAGAAAAGCACTGTCGCCTATGAGCGTAAAAAACTCGTATTTACGTTAAGAGCAGTAAGCTTGAGGGAAAAACCCTGAGACGACAGTGAAAAATCCTGGATTCAGGTCAAACTGAGCGAAAGATCGCTACATTTACATTGACAACTAATTGTTATGTAGCGTGGTGTATGTGATACACGGTGTAGGTGTAACAGTTGTAGTGTAACTGTACCTACGTGTAAAACAATAATAATAATACAAATTAATGCAATAATAAAGGCAACGAGGGCAGAGAAGAAGTGGCAGCGTGCGGCAGAGACAATCAATGGTCCTGGACATCTGCTTCACCCAACAACTGTACCTGTGGAATGAGTCAAGGTGGAGCATCAATAGTGTCAATGTGAGAATTTGTACTAAATTACAATTCCATCCACCCAGCAATCAATCCATACACAACAGAAAGTACACTTTAGCTGAAAATCAGTTAACAGCAAGTTTCGTACATAGGAGGTCGCAATTATTTCCTTTATAGTTGCCCTTTTTAACCTATACTTACACCTAATAAAGGGCTCATCATCGGTGTCCTCGGGTCGGATCGCCATGACTGCCCGTTTGTCATCAGTGTCCTCGGTTGGGATCGCCACGACTGCACACTTATAGCTATACAAAGGGCTCATCATCAGTGTCTGCGGTTGGGATCACAGCAACTACCCATTTGTCCTCGGTGTCCTCGGTTGGGATTGCCGTGACTGCTCACCTATAACTACACTTATTTCTACAAAGGGCTCATCATCAGTGTCCGCAGTTGGGATCACAGCAACTGCCTGTTTGTGCTCGGTTCCCTCAGTTGGGATCGCTGCGACTGGTCGCTTATAACTATACTTACTATTACAAAGGGCTCGTTGTCAGTGTCTGCAGTTGGGATCACCACGACTGCCCGTTTGTCATCAGTGTCCTCGGTTGGGATCGCCGTGACTGCTCACTTAAAACTACTAAAGGTAAGTCGAGAATCCCTATGCCAACTTGGGCAGGTCACATTTTAACACCCTGCATGGGTGTGAACACTCATGTGGCTTTTGCTTAATCTCCGGGAATCCTCAGAGAGGCCCACAGCTCGAGACACACCACAAGGTAATTCAAACACAGCCTCAGATTGCCTCTGCGGGGTCTCGAACCTCCTCCTTAACCTACGAACAATATGTACTAGCCCTATGCTTACGACTAATAAGGGCTCGTCGTCGGTTTCCACGGTTGGGATCGCCGCGACTGCTCATTTGTCCTCAGTGTCCTCGGTTGGGATCGCCGTGGTTGTGCACTTATGAGCTACGGTACATATGTATGTACAGACCCTAGACATATTATGTCCTGTGGGGCCAACGAGTGAGACATCAGGTCTGCACCCACATTACCACTGCCCTCTCTCTCACACGACTCCGAGATTATGGGCGTGGATTCAAACGGCGCAGGAAGGAAACTTTCCTGAATGTTGATACGTTGACATGCATTGCAGGAGGGCACAGAACTGTCCATTTCTTGTCCCATTCCTGGCCAGAAAAAGTCAGCACTGATACGACCTTGGGTTTTCTTTTTGCCCATGTGACCTCCTGACGATGAAAAATGACCCCATTCTAACACTGCTTGGTGGTAGTTCGCGGGAACGCCAAACTGCAGTCGAACCTCTCCCTCGAGTGTTTGTGACTCACGGTAGAGCCGTCCTTGTTTGCGAAGGAACCTGGCTCGTCCACTCCGTGAATACTTGGTCACTTTACCCTTTTGTTTCTTCCGCACAACAGCAAGGGTCGGGTCAGACTGTTGTCCTTGGACAACATCTTGACTACAAATCAGATCTTGCAGCAATGCAATGGCCACCGGGGCGACACGATTTGGAGCCTTGGCCATGGCTCGTGTTACTGCAGCCGAAGTCTGAGTAGTGACATCTACGGTGCAACTATACTTGGCACCTGGTATATTACCTGTAATGAGGTCAAACATAGGTTCTTGCATGACAACTGCAACTGTTGAACCTGTGTAAAAGGGAGATGCTACCTGGATACGTGCCTCAGGGAACAATCTAACTGATCCATCAATAAGCTGAGCTTGGATCTGTCTGCCTGTATATTCTTCAGGACGAACAAGACCCTGCCTGACAGTACAACCTGAGGAACCATTGTCTCTCAGAATATTTACAGAAACACCTACCACAAACCCTGGCTGAACAAGGAAGGCACTGTTACCTGTGGAAGGGCCTCTGGAGGATGCGGCCAGCCATTGATAAGGCTGCATGGCACTCAACTCTTCAAATCTGACAGGACTAGATGCCTGAGGGGTCGTACCCGAACTAGATGCATGAGGAGTTGTACTCACCATCTTTGGAGCAAGAGCGTTGACGACCTGTGGAGGAGAATTCACCATCTGAGGGGTACTAGAGAACTGTAAAGGAGAACCTGTGCTGGTGGGGACGGCACCATCGTGCGCCTGTTGGGGAATGAAGGCTGCATTTGCCTCCTGCCTCCCATACACTGGGGCTGGTGCTGAAAAGGTTTGTCCCTGTTGGCGATTGCGTGGCTGATACTGCTGCTTGGGATACTGCTGCTGGTTAGGGTACTTGTTGTACCTCTTCCAGTCAGGTTTCTGTGTATTCTGCCCCTGGTCCTTCTGCGGTTTGCCTGGACCATGACCATTATTTTGAGAATGGCCTTGATGCTGGGGTTCAGTCTGAGATTGCTTCCCAGACTTAGCAGTATCTGTCCTGTTCCAGGAGTGCTGCTTACGAGTTTCGTACCCGTACACACTAAAGAAAGCATCAGCCTTTTCCACCATTTGGTTTGCATCCTTCACTTTGGACGTCATGAGCTGGGCCATAAGCTCAGCAGGCCACGACTTTTCCAGCTTTGTGCGCAGCACGAGGTGGCTTATTCCCTCTCGCGTGCTGGGAGTCTCGTCCTTCTCTATCCACTCGCCTAAGTATGCCGTGAGACGGCCAAGGAACTGAACAGCTGTCTCCTTTTCCTGGAGACGCGCCATCATGAACTGATTCCTAGCGTCATCAACGGTAAGACCGTATGCTTTGATGAGTGTGGTCTTCATCATCTCATACGTGAGATTATCTCCGCAAATTCTGTGGAGAATGTTGAGGGCAGGGCCCTCAAACATTCTAAGGAACTGAAGCCGCTTAGCTGCCTCATCCAGATCATACAGCTTTGCCATGTCTTCAAAACGAGCTATAAATTGCTCGATTCACTCGCCTTCCTTGTAAAAAGGAAGCCTGAGATGTGGAGTTGCTAGAACAGATGCTGAGAAAGCGCTAGCAGAGCTTGGGTTAGCTGCACCCGATGTTCCTGAAGCCAAGGAGTCTCGCTTCAGCTTCAGCACTTCCAGCTCATGTTTTTCATGTTCCTCGCGCTCGGCACGCTCGTGTTCACGTGCTTCGCGCTCGTGTTCACGTTCTCTCTCACGTGCCTCGCGCTCAGCACGCTCGTGTTCTTCACGTGCCTCGCGCTCGGCACGCTCGTATTCATGTACTTTCTGCCGTTCCTCCCGCTCAGTTGTCCGCTCTTCACGGGCGGCATTCTCATGTTGCTGC
Source organism: Birgus latro (assembly GCA_018397915.1). NCBI lineage: Eukaryota > Metazoa > Arthropoda > Malacostraca > Decapoda > Coenobitidae > Birgus > Birgus latro. The sequence continues at coordinate 63,827 of JAGKTI010002276.1, read as the reverse complement.
TCGTAATTGAAGCGCGACAGGACATAATCTCGAATTTCCTGGGGGTTAGTAAGCCCCATATCCTTAGCTTCTTGCACGTATGCACTGGATTCCATCGTGCTCAGTTTGAGACTGAGTGACTAAAGTAATTTTGAGTGAGTAATTTGGTAATAATTCAAGCTAGGAGTTTATCGTGGAATGAGGTCGCCAGATGTCAGGGGGAAGTTGTAATTCTAGAGGAAAATGTAATATTGTATAATTGGAGTATACAATGTATAGCTATGTGTGCTAGGAATGACTATCGAGTCATTTATTACGAGAGAATAGACTCGTGAAATCAAGTAGCGATTTCACTTTTATGCTGGCTTACTTCGCCAATTCTCTAGAGTCGAGAATTAATAGACTTTCTCAACGGTACACAGCAGAAACTAGATGCTCAAGTAGGCTGTAATATTGTACCGTTGGCCTCTGAGAAAGTTAGTTTCTCCCCTTAACATTAAAATAATAATAATAATAATAATAATAATCAGGATCTTGGCTGAGCCAAACTCCTAGCTAGCACAACGGATTTAAGGATTAATGCCAAAAGCTGGCCTAAGTACCAGTCGTGATTAATATAAATAGTTGTGCTCTCGGTAGCGTGGTCGGAGGTACTTGTTGGGAAGTCGATGATGGGTTCTTTAATACAACCAGAATAAAGTCGTGAGACGTATTATCAACGATGGCGAGTTACAGGACTCTTGGGTTACTGAGTTTTATTGTAGATTTATCTTGATAGCGATTTACAATGATCTTAGTGTGACGGCCAGTCTCCCCTTTCTCCTTACTCTGCCCTAATTGTGCTCTCGGGCATTCTCTATCCCCTTCTCTTTCCCTTTCTCCTTACTCTGCCCTAATTGTGCTCTCGGGCATTCTCTATCCCCTTCTCTCTCTCCCTTTCTGATGTGAAGCGCTTCTCTCTGCCATTATATACAGGTGAGAAAGGATGTTTAGGTAAGGTAGTAGTGTCTAATCGATCTCCTGTGGGCTTCCACGTGTTTGAATACATTGAGTTTCTTGCTTGTTTAGACTACGAGGATATTTTGAGAAACATCATATGTTAGGATTCTTGATAGTCTGGGACAACAGACTGTGCACAGATATGTGAAATCAGACACTACATCCTGTACATTGTGTTATGAGATATACTGTATACTAATGCCTGTATAATATCTACATATCGCTCGGTCACGTCCACTGTTGTACCAAAGACAGGAAATATTGTCCTTAATATATTAATACATATTACAATCAGCTTGTAAGTTTAGTGAAGTATATAATATTGTAAAAGTTACATAATTGGGATAATGTAGTCATTGTAGTTATAAAATTGTACATATACTGTATAATAGTAATATTAAAATAATACAATGGCAAGTCTAATGTAGTCAGTTATACAATATATATGAGAAGGACTTGCTGTATATATTCATATATAAATGAGATACAATAGTATAATTAAAGTAAGCCTATATTATGTGTAACCCATAATTCGTTATTTTATATAAAACATATATGTACAGTATATACACTATTTACACAGTTTGTCTCACTTGTACAGAAAAGTTCTTAAACACTGATTCAAGGTTAGCAATACTCGCTTGCATTCTGTGCATGGCCAAAAGTAATACAACAAATATGATGGAGAAAATCACAAAGATGGCTGGAGCTGGGCTGTATACATAATATGGGTTAAAGATAACCCTACTGTATTCTTCCCAAGGTTGTATTGTCTGATTTATTAGTTGCATGGCTTCATACTTGGGTGAAGTCAACTTAATGTATGAGCTTGCATTTAAGTTCATCCTAGGCAATGGCTGGAAGTACTTGTGTGTGTGGTTGAGAATGGCATAATGGTTTTTAGTGGGCAAAAGGATAATGTAGGTGTCAGGACTGCACAGTAATCTGGTGAGATGTATAAACCGGATGCTGATGTATGGGCTGGAGATGTATCTAGGCAGGTCACAAAAACTGATGTATTTTGAGTGAAGTAGAAAAACTGTGAATGTCCAATGCGTTGATGATGAATGAGTTTATCTGGTGCAAATGTGAAGTTGCAATGATGAGGGATGTCATGATTTTTTATGATAGCCATTTCACAAGGGACTGTCTCAGCTGGCTGAAACGTGAAGATGTACGCAGAACAAAGGTGAAATGCATGTAATGATGTGCGACATTTGTGTTCCGTTGCTCTGTCACTAGTGAAAGCTACGGCGTCCTGTTTCTCGGAAACTATGATGACTTCTGTTTTGATGTTGATGGTGACTAATGAGTCATCTTTCTTAGAAGGAAAAGGGTATATTTGATAGACTGTGAAAAAGTCATCTGTTACGAACAGTACATGGACTACTATTGATGTTGTTGTCAGTGTTGCTTCCAAATATGGATAATATAACATTAAATTTCTTTCCTCAAACAAAGGTTTCAAACCATGCTTATGTATGCCTTGATTAATGATTTGCCTGAGGTTGTGAATGGGTAGTAAATTAATAGTGATCCTTCCGTTACCTGCATTAACAATTCCTTTCATGAAAGACTGATGCTGAGCCCTGGTGTTGTCCAACTGTAGTATTATTAAGTCAATATGTTCCATGATCACTGAGAAGTGTTGGAATAGTGTATTGTTACCTTCTAGTGCATTTACTTTATCCACAATTCCTAGAGTTGATGCTTCTGCTTTCCTTAGGTTCTTTACAATCGTCAGCATTAAGGTGTTCTGAGTGTCAGCCAACTTATGTTGGTATGAGAGAACTTGTGCTATTTTGTTAAATTTGTTATTTATTTCCTCTAGATCATTTTCTGTAGCTAGTCCAAAAATGTTCCCTAAAATTGCTCCACCTAAGTCGAACAGACCGCGTCTGTTACGTGTATTCGTGATGTTGTTTCCTGTCCCAAGTGTGTTACTCCCAGCTGATGGGATGTCCTGGATCATGGTGATCATTACGTGCTTAGCCTGTTCTAGCTTCCAGTCAGTTAATTTCATTAATTCAGCTACCTCCTGTGTGGGGTGATCATGTGAAGAAGGACGTGTTAATATCACTTCCAGAGTTCTGAGTGGTCCTGATATTTTCTGTAACATCTTTGGTATATCTTGCAGTACGTCTAGACTAATTTCGGTACTCATTATGTCTTGTACTACTGCCGTTGAGGCTGCTGGGGCAATCAGGCACCCCTGCCGTACTATATGTTGAGGATGCAAGTGAGGTGATCTTCTTGATATCAACAGGAACATGATCCATGGAATTATTCGCCTCATCTTTACCTACCGAAAGAGCAACTGTATTAGATATCCGTTCTTACCTATAAAAGGAGTCTAAATCGATTCCTAAGTCACGTAAATGCCTTGTTACGGTGAGAGCTGTATTGGTTGCGCCTATGTTTGTCTTGTATGCGACCGCAATTTATTCCGATACGTGTTTATTGCTTCAGGCTTATTTTCACAGTGTGTACTAGGATTTTCGGTCGTGTCCGGTGCTTTATAGTTGCAAGCTAAGTTTCTTGAGACCTTCTTTAAGTGATCAATTTGTATTTCTTTTTCTTCGTCACTCGATAGTGACTTAATCACTGCCTTATTAGCTCTCCTCTTAATTACTCTATATGGGCCTTCAAATTTTGGTGACAGTTTGTTGTCTTTAGTGTGAATGAGGCCATAGACAATATCACCTATGCTGATGTTTGATTCTGTTGCCTTCTTATTGAATGATTCTGTCATTTCTTCCTTAGACATCATTAACTGTTTCTTTACCCTTGTGTGTATTTCTTGAAATTCACGTAAGCGAAGTTTAGGATAATCGTCATAATTATACTGTATATGAGAATTTGCTCGCCTTCTAACGTTTCGTAAGGGAGACGTTTGTCAGACCCGTAAATGATGAAATGAGGTGTATCTCCTATGGATTTATTAATTGCACAATTGAGTGACGCTTCAGCTCTTGGGATTCAGTCACCCCAGTTTGCATAGTCACTGAGGATGTGCCATAGTACGTCTAATATTTTCTTATTCTGCCTTTCCACTAATCCATTGGAAGCTGGATGGTAGGCCAAGATATTAACCTTCTTAATATTGTATTGTTTACAAATTTCCTGCAAAATTTCAGAGTTAAATTCACCACCATTGTCGCTTATTAGCACCTTTGGTGTGGTGAATCTACAGATCACACTGTAAATGAATACCTGTGCGACTGTTTCTGCTGTTTTATCCTTAATTGGAACCAAGATCACATATCGTGAGAAATGATCAGTAGCAACAAATAGATACTGATTGTGATTGGTAGTTAAGGGTAATTTAAGTAAATCAACCGCAACAACGTCCCATGGTTGGTTAGGGACTGGGTATTTACCTAACGGTGCAGGTGATATCGTGTAACCTTTATGTTTCGCACATGACTCACATTTGTCTATGTGAGTATGTATGTGTTTGTATAACGTTGGCCAGTAATATGACATCCGGGCCTGTCTGACTCTCCTGTCCTTGCCAGGATGTCCTGCATGTGGACTATCGTGTACTGTCCTTAAAATGTGTGGTATCATTGTACTGGGAGTAACTAACTGCCTAATATTTTTTCTATGGTTTGGTTGTCCTGGATTTACCCTATATAAAGCATTGTTTACCATTGCGAATTGTTCAAGTGGTACCTGTAACTTGGGTAATGGCACATCATCACCTGACTCGAGGTGATATATTACTTTGGACCATACTGGGTCCTGTCTTTGTGCCTGTGAGATTTCTTGAATTGTGGGGATCGATTCATCTTTGTTGGGGAGTGATTCTCGTGGACTTATTGTAGCGACGTTGGCTAATGGGTTGCATGATAAGGCATCTGCTGCTACGTTCACTTTGCCTTTTATGTAGTGAATATTTACATTGTAATTCTGGATTTTACATTTCCATCGTGCTCTCCTCCCAGAGAGGAGTTTTTCTTGGAACATGCCCACAAGAGGCTTGTGGTCTGTGTATAGATGAATTTCCTATCCGTACACGAGGTCACGGAATTTCTGTAGAGCAAATATTACCGCTAGGGCTTCCAAGTCTGTTACACAGTAATTTTTCTCTGCTCCTTTTATTTGCCTACTGGCAAATGCAATGGGTTGGTACTTACCTCGTTTATCCTCTTGCATCAATACAGCACCTAAACCTTTGAGAGAAGCATCTGTGCAAATTATGAACGGCTTTTTGAAATTAGGATAAGCCAAGCAAGGTGCACCTGTAAGTTTATCTTTTAATTCATTAAATGCATTTTTTTGTTCCTCTCCCCACTGAAATACCGCTTGTTTTTTTCAGCAGGAGAAATAATGGTTGGGCTATGTGAGAGAAGTGTTGTATAAACGCCCTATAATATCCGGCGAGCCCTAAAAATTGTCTTACTTCATCCACATTTGTGGGTTCTGGGAAATTTCTTACTGCTTTTATTTTGTCCTGAGAGGTGTGGATTCCCTTTGCATCTAGTCTGTGGCCTAAGAATTTTATTTCCTTAAAGCAAAATTTACATTTAGACAGCTTAATTTTTAAACCTGCACTGGCTAACTTGTGTAGTAGCTGATCTAACTTCTACAGATGTTCTGCTAGTGTGGGTGTTGCAATTATGATGTCGTCCAGGTAGACAAATATACTGTCGCCTAATATTCCAGCCAATACGCTATTCATCAATCGCTGGAATGTGCCAGGAGCCGTCATCAATCCCATCGGCATTCTCTTATACTGATAAGGGCCACTATCAGTAGAGAAAGCAGTGTACTTGCAGGATTCTGCATCTAATCCTATCTGATAATAGCCGCTTAATAAATCGATTGTAGAAAAGACTATATTTTCTGGTCCAATGTTGTGCAGGACGTCACTTAACAATGGCATGGGAAAACGGTCGGGAATGGTTACCTGATTAAGTTTGCGATAATCAACAACTGCCCTCATCTCACCGTTCTGTTTAGGTACAAAGAAAAGTGGTGTGTTCCATGGGGATACTGAAGGTTCAATGATGTCCTAACTTAACATTTCATCGACATATTGCAGCGGGTGAGCAATTCTATATGCTGGTACGTAAATCGGTTTTGTCTCGTGTTTTACGTTAATATGGTGTTTGATTAGATTTGTACAACCTAAGTTTTCACCAGGTAATGCAACTGCTTGTCGATGTTTTTCCAGGACGTCTAGTAAATCGTTTGTCACGTCAGAATTATCTGAGCAAACCAAATGCTCCTTTATGCACTCTCTGTCTGTCGAGTTTACTCTACTGGACGTTCCCCCTACTGTCACTTCCCGTATTGGGGCTGGGCATATCTCTAACCTACAAATACAGGTTCCTTTCTTGATCCTCACATTTCCATTCATGGTGTTAGCTAAAATGACATTAGATTCACCATTTTTATTCATCCAACACAGAGCACTCTCAATTAAAAGGCCGTTTATTCTAATCGTCTCTTCTAATGCAATGACATTACAATTTCTAAGCTGACTTTTGATCGTTATTTTTCGTGAAAGATTTTGGTGGTAGAATTACATCATAATGCTTGCTGGGTAAATAAGCGAGTCACGATTGGTTTGTGGTTGTGTGAGCGAGTCCTCGCGTCCATTTTCTTTGAGTCGTTGTACGTCGGACTCATCTATTTTGGTTTTGTGTGTAATCGTTCTTGTGACGCTAGTTTTCCTATAACTGCTGGTTGTATTATCAGGAGATGAAATTTCCTCAATGAATTCGCTGTCATAATGAATTCCATTAAAATGTGGCATCAGTATTATATTTTCTTTTCTCATTGTGTTTAATCCAACTAAACCACTTCCTCTGATTGATAATTTTTCTACTACATAAAAGGTGGTAGTGAATGATTTTGTGGTCTCTGTGAACTTCATGTTTAACTCAATCATACCAATAACTGGTATTTCTTTACCATCCACTGTGTATAAATGTAAGTCTGAGTTTTCCAGAAATGTCACTTTTCTTCTCTTTCTAAAAATTCTGTCTAACTCATCTTGCGTTATTAAGTTCACTGGTGAGCCTGAATCCAAAAATAATGAAACCTCTTCCTCCTCACATACAGCAGAGACCAAAATGCTTTCGTTTCCAAAGAGACTTCCTATGTTGACTTTGTTTATTTGGATGTTTTATGTGTCGTCGTCTTTTGTGCTGGTACGACCTTCCCCCGACCTATGGACGGATATCAATCTTTCTACTGTTTTACATTCTGACGTCCAGTGACCTACACACCTATGGTGTCTGCAATATGCTTCGAATCCTTTTGTTTTTTCCCTATCCTCCTTTGTTCTGATATAACATTCAGCTTTTGTGTGCCTAGGTTTTGCTCAATAGTAACAGAGTGTTACTTGAGCTGAACCTACGAGGTGATCTTCCATTTGTGTGTCTTTGTGTTGATCGATGTCTACTGGGACTCCTGTCAAACTTTTGTACCTCCCTTTTGCCTGGTGTGCGGGAGCGAGTCCTTGAGCTAACATGACTGTGTGTTTGTTTCTGAACTGGACGTGATTGTCTGTGGTCCTTGGCAGGACTTGAATTATTTATCCCTGCTACTATTTCTGGTACTTTAATTCCTGGTTTGGTGGGCTGTGATGTGTCAGTGACACCAGCTTTACTGCAGTTTAATTCCACTACATAAATGAAATCAAGTAAGCACATTCCTGGATTATATGGGATGGTTTTAGCTATTTTCAGCACCCTGTCAGAAAACTGACATAGGGGTGATATATAGCCAATGATGTCAACGACATGCACTGGTGACATCTCACCATCCTGTGTGACCCAGTTTGAGTTTTCTAGGCTAGCTAACAAGGTTTTCTTAATAGTGGAAATATCTGATGTTATATCTCCTAGATCTGAGCCTGAGTGTGTTTGCCTAAGGAAGTCTACAATTTTGTGTAATTCTGGGGTTATACCACCAAGAAAATTCTTGCCTCCCGAGAATTTCCTGAGAAATTCTGTCTTAAATTCCTCGAATTTTGTGGCTCTTATCAACTTATCAGAACGTAATAAATAGCCGGCAGGGCATCGCTCTTGGTTTATTCTAGCTGAAAAAACAGCTATTTTCCCTTTTCGTCCGTAATGTGACGCCTAATGAAATACTGCTGACAGTGTTCAATGAGGGTATTCACATCTATTTTGTCTTTTTCTGTACCAGAGAATTTTGGTAGTTCACTCTCTTCATGACAAATGTACACTGGAAAGGGATTATTACTGGAATTCTGTAGAGAAAGCATTGCACTCGGGCTTGCTGTTTTTGTGTTATCCATCTTTACAATTTTTGTTTTGCAATCGCCATTGACTGGCAGTTTATATGTTTTTCCTGACCTTAATACTCTATGGTCTATGTTATAGTAGACGTGAGGAAAATTTGTATAATGTTCACTATCTACATCTGAAAATTCTGACCAAGTGTCATCATCATTTACTTCAACGTATGTTGAGTCTGTTTGTTGTTCTCTATCTAGCTTATGTTTTGTTTCCTGAGTTTGGTTTTCTGCTGGTTCCTCTTTATTTGATGGTGTTTCGATATTTATATTATGTTGATCGTCTTCTGGTGTTTGTGTAAGAGATACAGTTGATCCATCAGGCACTAATGATGGAACTCTACTCAGCATAATTGGACCACTTACTACTTTATATGTTACCCATCTCACATATGTCAGTGTAAATTGTGTAATTGTCTCTTACTGTTTAGTTTGTGATTTTTATAATGATGAATAGATGCTCGGGTCATTAACTATGTGTTAGTATTTTATGGATAGTTGTGTAATTGGTGAATTGTTAACTAATACAACCTTGGTTAGAATAAATTAACTCACTAGAACAGTTGTGGAGATACAGCCGTGGTATGACGAAAGAGGTGTTGTTGTTGGTCAACACGTCAGCATCGTTGTTATCACTGAGGTAGGCAGATACTCGCTCTAGACGTCTCACACTTCCTGTTGAGGTGGGTCCTTGTTATGATGCGTCAGCGCTCGATGTCGTCCCTGGAGTAGGCAGACAGGCTGGCAGAAAAACAGCCATGCAGGTGCGGCAGGCCGTTGTTTTCAAGCACTTGGGCTGACTCGCGTGTTATGATGATCTTGCAGTGTGTGGGCCCGTGCTTTGCTATGGTAGTTGTGGTGAAGATGGTGGTGGGGGTTGTGGTGGAGAAGGTGGGGATCGTGGTGGAAGGTAGTGGAGGTCGTGATGGAGGGTGGTGGTGGTATGGGAGAGTCAGCAGTGTCTTAGCTCATCATGCTGGGTCAGACTGTTAGCGCCATTCCTCCCTCGTCACTCTTCTTTATTGTTGTTCGTATTTTCTCACCTCTTCGTTTGTTTCTTATTTTGTAGTGCTTGATTTTTCCTTAGTCGTTGTGATTAACTTGTAGGCTTGTAGCATTGTTGATAGACGTAAACTATTGTTTCTCGTAAATCGTGGAGTTGAGGTGGTTAGGACGAGACGTTAATCGGCTTTATTTACCGCTGCTAAGTGGTCGTAGTGGGTTCGTTGTTACCGCTGCACACCAATCTCGGTGACGTAGTTTTTCGTAGATGGGTTCGTTGTTACCGCTGCACACCAATCTCGGTAGTGTGGTCGGAGGTACTTGTTGGGAAGTCGATGATGGGTTCTTTAATACAACCAGAATAAAGTCGTGAGACGTATTATCAACGAAGGTGAGGTACAGGACTCTTGGGTTACTGAGTTTTATTGTAATTTAACTTGATAGCAATTTACAATGATCTTAGCGTGACGGCCAGTCTCCCCTTTCTCCTTACTCTGCCCTAATTGTGCTCTCTGGCATTCTCTATCCCCTTCTCTCTCCCTTTCTCCTTACTCTGCCCTAATTGTGCTCTCGGGCATTCTCTATCCCCTTCTCTCTCCCTTTCTGATGTGAAGGGCTTCTCTCTGCCATTATATACAGGTGGGAAAGGATGTTTAGGTAAGGTAGTAGTGTCTAATCGATCTCCTGTGGGCTTCCACGTGTTTGAATATATCATGTGTTTCTTGCTTGTTTAGACTACGAGGATATTTAAAGAAACATCATATGTTAGGATTCTTGATAGTCTGGGACAACAGACTGTGTACAGATATCATGTGAAATCAGACACTACATCCTGTACATTGTGTTATGAGATATATACTAATGCCTATATAATATCTACAGTGCTAATGTGGAGTAGCAAAAGTGTACTAAATATGTGGGGAAATTAAACACGACTGTTACATTTAACAAAGCTCAAGAAAACGAACTGTAAATTTATTGAATACAAGAAAATAAATTTACGTTACATGACCCCAATTCAAATCAAGAAAGGGAAACGCACTCACTCAAACACTCAGGCAAATAGCTAAATAACCCAAAAACTTAAGCCTAGGAAAACAAAAGGAAATACTAATCGGTATAGATGAGACCGTGCTGACGTCGATCACCAAACTAGTGGGAGCTTCGGGAATTCACGCCAATACAAGCTGAGATTCTGAAATCACTAAGAAAAGTGATCACTCGAGCTTTCGTAGAGCATAACCCGCACACACCGCAACTAGAGACAGACTGACTCTGTTTCCGAGTGTCTGACGCAAAGGCGTGTGAAAAGGGTGTGACCGGTAACGGCCAGGGAGGCGGAAACGATAATTCAGAAATTATCGCTCAGAGGAATGCATTGTCTACACATAAAAACAATCTCTCGCGAAAGAATGACGCAAGTTTTGACAACTTGATGCGAATATAAGTACACGAGCGGACGATTGAGAGAATGAGCGAAATCTCGTGCATATCAGAATCATTCGTTGCTCCCGCAAAATCACTAAGTGTCACAATTTATGTTACATAATTTTACGATGTAGAAAATTCGTGGCAGGCATAAATCTTTGATTTCCAAACTGCACTCCTACGGTTTCTATCCTTCTATCTGTGCCTTCATCTCTAGCTTCCTTTCTGGTCGTTCTATAGCTGCTGTTGTAGACGGCCATCATTCTTCTCCTAGACCTATCAACAGTGGTATTCCTCAGGGCTCTCTCCTATCACCAACTCTCTTCTTTTTATTCATCAATGACCTTCTAAGCTGTACATCTAACCCTATCCACTCATATGCTGATGATTCCACCCTTCACCTTTCCATTCGATTTCCGCAATGTCCATCTCAGCAGTTACTTCAACAAACAAGGGATGAGGCTATGGCACACCTAATGTCTGACTTGGCTCGTATCTCTGACTGGGGTAAAAATAATCTTGTTATTTTTAATGCTTCAAAAACTCAGTTCTTACACTTATCAACCCGACAAAATGTTCCTCTGGATTACCTACTAATGTTTAATAATGTCCAGCTCAGTCCTGCATCATCCTTGAACATGCTTGGGGTTTCATTCTCTCGGGATTTGTCTTGGAAAGAACATATTACAACAATTGTGAAATCTGCTTCCAAGAGATTAGGTGTGCTAAGCCGACTCCGAACTTTCTTTACCCCTGCACAGTTGTTGACCTTGTACACGGGTTTTATTCGCCCATGTATGGAGTACAACTCTCATGTGTGGGGAGGCTCCCCACATGCAGCTCTTCTCAATAGGGTGGAGTCAAAGGCTTTTCGTCTCATTAACTTTCCTCCTCTTACTGGCTCCCTTCAACCTTTGTCTCTTCGCCGCACTGTTGCTTCTTTATCTCTCTTCCATTGCTACTCGAATGGTCACTGTTCCTCTGAACTGTCTGCTTGCATCCCTCCACCTCTACAACGGGCACGTAGTACCCGTCTAGCAACAAACTCTCATCCCTTTTCTGTCCAGCTCTCTAATGCAAGAGTTAACCGTTACTCCCAGTCCTTCATTTATGCAACTGGTCAACTCTGGAACTGTCTCCCTCTGTCTGTATTCCCTACTTCCTACGATCTCCATTCTTTCAAACGCAGTGTGTCCAGGCATCTCAAAATGAATGGATCTTGAATTTGGCTCTCTTTTGTATTGTTTTTGCTTTTTCTTGGAAGGAACAGTATGCGGGCCCTGGCCTTTGGTTCCTTCTTCCTTGTATAAAAAAAAAAAAAACTGTGTTGCTAGGGGTGGGGTAGGGCCACTACTTACCAGAACTTTGGAGAAATAGATCGTTCTCGAGTAATGCAAGGTTATATAAGGATGGGGAATGAGAGTGTAAGTTGTTTTTAAGGTTAAGAGTTACTTGAGCCTCAGTCAGTTTGAGTGAAGTGTCGGTGCAGTGAAGTTGTATATTTCGGTACTTGTTAAAGCAGTGTTTGTTGAAGTTTGTACATTTTCTATACTTGTGAAAACAGTGAAGTGTAATAACTGTGAATTGTTGTCAGGTATTAAGTGAAATTGCGTTAGTACAGTATGCATACGTCCAGTGCTTGTGAGAACAGTCAAGTGAAGTTAGCAAGCATAAAGTGGAATTGTTTGGTAAATAAAGACAGTCAACTTTAACCAGCCAGTGTTTATCTTCGCCTCAGCTGATCTTTTATGCTGTACACATAAAGGCTGACCATAGGAAGAACAACTCACTGGGCAAAATTCTCCCTTTACCGCACTACTGCTGTTGGAGCCTGTGGCAGTGTGGGGACTAAGGACGCAACACTGGTGTCAGGAGTGGGATACTTTAGGTGCTGCAGTGAGTCTAATCTTCGATACGGAGCAAGAAGGTGTGAAGACAAGGTCTCGAGCTGGGCAGGAGGAGGAAATTTCCCTTGCGACAATTGTGAAGCTAATACAAGCACACAGTGAAAAACTAGAAGCCCAAAATGAAGGACAGAAAAAACTCCAAGAACAACTAGAGACACGACATGAACAGAAAGAACTCAAGGAACAACTCCAAGCACAATTACAGGCACAGAATGAAGTACAGAAACAACGATATGAACAGCTTCAGGAGGCATTACAGGAGCAACAGAGGGAAGTACAACTGAGGGTGCAGGGGCAGCTGGATGCATTCATGGGGGAGATGAAGGAAGAACAGGAACAACTGAAAGAGGAGGTATACGCTGAGCTACGGCAGCAGAAGTATGAGGTGAGCAATAATGTGATGGAGTGTAAACAGCATGTGGACAGCCAGCTGGAGATTAGTGAGAAAATAGTGACAGAGTGCAAACAGCATTGTCGTGCCGCTACCCAGGTGTCGTTACGGTATTTCTCGGGAATATATTCTCCCGTATTTAATAATGAATGGTAACGTGGTCTAAATCCGCCTCGACACTGGCAACGCGCGACATGGGGGACTTCACTAACATGCCACTACACACATGTACTTAGAACTGGGAGCTGGAAGAAGTGAAAAAGTAATATGGCTTTTCTAGGCTTTAATTACAAAATAGTATTTACAAAAATCTACAAATAACTCTGAGGTAATTCCCACCTCATTTCACTTCACGTGCAAATGTGCCAAAAAAACGCACATACACGTCTACTCTTAAGTCACTTGGATACTAACACTATTTTAATAAAGCAAAGCCAGTCTTGTAAAAATCGCTAGTGCTGTTATATATATATAGCACTCTTTCATATATATGAAATCACTGTTACATCAGTATAAGAAAAACACACTTAAACATTTAAAATCTTAACTCC
>JAGKTI010002276.1:19742-40379 GCA_018397915.1 Birgus latro | reverse complement strand
ATGCAAGGAAGAAGAAACAAGAGGCCATGGGCCCGCAAACCGCTCCTTCCAAGAAAAAAACAAAGGCAACACAAAAGAGAGCCAAATTCAAGATCAGTTCATTTCGAGATGCCTGGACACACTGCGTTTGAAAGACTGGAGATCATAGGAATAAGGAAATACAAACAAAGGAAGACAGTTCCAGAGCTGATCAGTTGCATAAATGAAGGACTGGGAGTAACAGTTAACTGTTGCATTAGAGAGTTGGACAGAAAAGGGATGAGAGATTGTTGCTAGACGGGTGCTACATGCCCGTCGTAGAGGTGGAGGGATGCAAGCAGACAGTTCAGAGGAACAGTGACCGTTGAAGTGGCGATAGAAAAATGATTAAGAAGCAAGAGTGCAGCAGAGACAGAGATTGAAGGGAGCTAATAAGAGGAGGAGAGTTAATGAAATGAAAAGCCTTTGACTCCACCGTATTGAGAAGAGCTGTAGGTGGGGAGCCTCCCCACACATGAGAGTTGTACTCCACACGGGGGCGAATAAAACCCGTGTATAAAGTCAACAACTGTGCAGAGGTAAAGAAGGTTCGGAGTCGGCTTAGCACACCTAATCTCTTGGAAGCAGATTTTACAAGAGATGTAATATGTTCTTTCCTAGATAAATCCCGAGTGAATGAAATCCCAAGCATATTCAATGATGATGCAGGATTGAGCTAGACATTATTAAACATTAATGGATACTCCTGTGGAAAATTTTGTCGGGTTAATAGGTGCAAGAACTGAGTCGTTGATGCTTTAAAAACAAGATCATTTTTACCCCAGTCAGAGATACGAGCCAAGTCAGACATTAGATATGCCATACCCTCATCCCTTGTTTGTTGAAGTAACTGCTGAGAGGGACGTTGTGGAAACCAAATGGAAAGGTGAAGGGTGGAATCATCAGCATATGAGTGGATAGGGTTAGATGTACAGCTTAGAAGGTCATTGATGAATAAAAGGAAGAGAGTTGGTGATAGGACAGAGCCCTGAGGAACACCACTGTCGATAGATCTAGGAGAAAAACGATGGCCGTCTACAACAGCGGCTATAGAACGACCAGAAAGGAAGCTAGAAATGAAGGCACAGATAGAAGGATAGAAACCGTAGGAGGGCAGTTTGGAAATTAAAGATTTATTCCAGACTCGATCGAAAGCCTTTGAGATGTCAAGTGCAATGACAAAGCTTTCGCCAAAGTCCCGAAAGGAGGATGACCAGGAGTCTGAAAGGTAGGTGAGAAGATCGCCAGTGGAGCGTCCCTGATGGAACCCATACTGACGATCAGAAGGAAGGTTGTGATAGGAAAGTTGCTTTAAAATTTTTCTGTTACGATTAGGCTCGAATATTTTTGAGACAGGATGTTAAAGCAATTGGACGATAGTTAGAGGGTTGGGAATGGTCACCCTTCTTTGGAACTGGCTGAATGAGAGCAAACTTCCAGCAAGAAAGAAAGGTACACGTTGACAGGCAAAAGTGAAAGAGTTTACCTAGGCAGAGTGTAAGCACAGAAGCACAGTTCTTGAGGACAACAGGAGGGACTCCATCAGGCCCATATGCCTCGTTAGTATTGAGGTCAGTAACGGCAGAAGACACATCAGCTGAAGAAATTTTAATGTCAGCCATGAGGAAGTCAGAGAGGGGAATGATGGAGGAACAGCACCAGAATCGTCTAAGGTGGAATTGGAGGAGAAAGTCTGAGCGAAGAGATCTGCTTTATCAGTAGAAGAAATAGCTACAGAGCTATTAGAGTAGAAAAGAGGAGGGAAGGAACATGGAACCGCAGATATACTGTATGTACAGGATAGGTGCACATGTATAAATACGCGTATATGGGTATGTGTACACGAGTGCATACATATACGTATGCTACATGCCATAACTGGGCACGTCCACAATCACTTCCACAAACCGCAAATTTCGCAATTGCGGAAGTGTGTTTCCATTTGCGGATTTGCGTTTACGACAAATCCTACACAAATTCACGGTTTTGCGCTTGCCGAAGCACTTCCGCAAACGCCAATCTGCCCGTGAACTACAGTATGTGGCCTAGTCTGGCAGGCAGCGTCTGGGGAGGCACCCGCCACTTCCTCACTGCTGCTATATGTGCGATACATATTGTATACTGTATATACGATAAAGTTATCTTCGGTACGAAGTACTATTGGCAACATATGAACCTGGTACAGTATAAGAGTGTGGCTTGAGTCAGGCAGTCGGTACGCCTGCAGCCCGCGACTTATTCATACATTTGTTATGTCTAGGAGGAAGAATGAATGGGTTGCCAGTCACTGTTTAAAACTGATATGTAGCTACGAATCATATATTAGAAGACTAGTAAAGTCACCATAGGTATGAGTGTTTTTCGTTATTGTCATTGCTCATATCGTTGATAGATAAACTTCAACTGCAATGATAACCAAATGATATAGAGATTTCCGTATCATAGACTGAACTAGTCGGTGCTCACACACCTTAAAATCACTCCTGTCTTGCCTTGCCAGATGGTGGAGCACACTCTTCATCAATCATTTTTTTTAAATAGAAAAATCAAATTGTTTCCATGTCCTGTACAATGGCAGTTTGTGTTTGTAAAATTAATAAATCATACGAAAATGTGGTTACTGGCTGCTACTGCCTTCATAAAACATAATTCTCTCTTCCCTTTCTGCCAGCTCTTTCATGGATGGAAACTCACTCCCATCTTTCCCTCCCCCAACTCCCTCCCTGAACCGCCTACCAGTCTCACTCTCCCCTTCCCCTCTAAACAGTCAGTTCCTCTACCACCCACCATCTGGCTCAGGAAGTAAGGTCGCAGAATCTGCTCTCCTTACATCTTAAATCTATAGTGGTTATCTGCCTTAATAACCCCACTGCTGTCATTAAATCATTCCTATTGACAGTCTCTCTCTCTCTCTCTCTCTCTCTCTCTCTCTCTCTCTCTCTCTCTTCCTTCCCGTCGCCCAGACCAATTCACCACAGATGTAACAAGCTGTGTCCGTAGTGCCATAGGCCGCTCCAAGGGGAGGTGGGGGTATATCCTTTTATGATTAATGAACGTTTGAAGATGTTTGTATTACAATTTTAGGACGTTGCCAATATTTATCACAAACCTATCAGAGAGCAGAAATATAAATTATGAGCCGGCAGGAAGATACTATTGTCCCGATGGCAAGCGAGAAAGTGAAAAGTCTATAGGGGAGATTGGCAGCAGGGAGACTGGCAGCACCCTCGGAATACCGGTATCAAAGACAACAGTTTCATTATGGCTGACGCGTTGAGTGTTTTGTGGAAACCTGAACAGTAGACCGAGGGAGTGACCACCATGGAAGACAACGGCCAAGACGATCGACAGATACGAAAATCTGAGGAAATAATCGTTTTCCCAGTCCGGCTGCTGTACGAGAACAACTACAGCCAGATGTGACTGTTCAGACTTTGCGGGTTGTCGATGGTATTCACCACAAGACATCGGCCAGAACACAGCAGCTAACACCTAGGCATTGTGAAGGCAGATGTAGATTCGCAGAGAACCATGTGCACGAAGTTGTTATTTACTGGGCTTGTGCTATATTCACCGACAAAAATCATTCTCCTCAACAACATGCAGGACGATACATTGCTGGAGGAGAATAACAGCAGGTTTAATATTGCAAAAGGCATCACACATGCCTGTTTATATTCAAGCAAATGTAATGAGTGTATTCCACTTAGGTATTAAATATGATATATCTAAGCCTGTTGTGTAAAGCAGAACATTTTCCATATGCATGCAAAGATGGTTTCAAAGTAGACAATAAGGAGAGCTCAGAGTGCAACATCCATGCTACACAATTTGTCTATGGTCGTAACTTTTGAACGTATCCTGTAACCTTTACCATCGACTGAGTATCGTAAAATCCAGTATGAACCCTCAGTCATTCGACGAATACTGGTACAAATTTGATTAGAGATGTCTAGATTGACCTTATTTATGATAATGACCTTTATTGTTGTCCTCGAAATACAATCACTTCATCCTTGTCTGATTTTAGCCCTTCCCAGGCTCTGTCCAAATGGAGTAGCTAGCTGAGACAAAGGACCGAATCGTAACCATTACCTCTGTCCAACAGGTTTAAAACATTATTCACTTCAGCTATGCTCATCTTCAAGTTACCATATTTGGTCTATATCTGGTAAAAAAAAAAAAAATAATAATAATAATTGACGATGCACCTGAGATGTGACTTTGTTCGGCCGTAATTCAATAATTTGTGATATTTTGTTCAGTAGAATTACCATAATATTGCCACAAACGGAAGAACTGACAGGTGAAGCAAAATTAACTAAGCACATACCCCTTGCGCAACACCCACGGGTGTAATAACACACAAAATAACATTTGTCCCATTTTCTCAATAACAGATACAACGGTCAAGACGTCTTTAAAAAAAAAAAAGTAGTGGGCATGTCTTGAGTAACGTATGGGGATGGGGGTGGGTTGTCTCTCCCATTGACGGACCCTTTACAATGTCCGCAGCTATACGTGGAGCTGACATGAAGTCGACAACAACAACAAAGTATCTTGAAATTCTTGAAGAGGAATTTCTGCCTTCTCGCCTTGAGCAGGGCTACCATTTTCCCGAGTGGATACTGTTTGCCAAAGACAAATGCCCTGTGCACACAGCCCACATCTCCCAAAGATGGTTTAACGAACACCCCAACCTGTAACTGCTGGACTTGACGAGTCGGGGTTGTGATATGAGCCCCATCGAAAGCCTGTGAGGCAACATTATTTTTTTTTTTACGTGTCCGACTCTGGGCAAAGGCTTCAGGGCCTATTTCTCGGGGGCAGTGACCTATCCCAAGGCCCAGTAGTCCTCCTACACCTCCACATGTCACCACTTCGGCACTGACACCCACCATCCACAATGAATACATGCTAGGGCGGTCTCATTCAGGATTGGTGTATTGGTATTAGTGGGGGTAATATTACGACATGTCGGCGGGTCATCTGGTAGGTCAGGAAAGTCTGCTTTTCTAGGAAATTGAAATCCTTAAACTATTCCATGCCCCAGCCGAGATTCGATCCTGGGTCCATTAGGACTGCAGGCCGCCTCTCTACCGATTCAGCCACCGCCTTCCCTAAATGGCATGCACATGGGAAGAAGGGGAACGACCGACACAGCAGGCTGTGATTGTTGCAGATGATGCGTGGACTAAATATTAGATACATAATGGTTTATAGCTATATGTTATATTCCTAAACAAGGTGTCTTCAGTAGACTTAGAAAGCACTGAATTTACCTTGTTAGATAACTGTCAAAATTACTGTTTCTGCTGCACGGTCATGATGTTCATATGCATTTAGGCTGCATAATGTGAAATATATTTTCTAGGTTAAAGTATTGTCATTAGTTATACCTTATCTATGGAATGCTTTAACAACATATCTGTACTAGTGAAGGAGAGGGTGAATATCAATTCAAGGTATTGCCAGATATAAATGGCGCACGAAAACTGTTATCATCCATCTATGGTATATGAATGTTATACAGTATTAACTAACATGGTGGGAAAATTTTCAGAATTTTTACGTCATTTAGTCAAAAATACATTGCCTCATATATTGTTGGAATGGTGTCATGCGGTTATACATAGCCTAAATAAATTTTCTACCTATAATCTGATTGTATGTGACGGAATGGAATTTACACATACAGTGAACGATATAATCATCAGAATTTTTTTTTTTTTATGCAAGGAAGAAGGAACCAAGGGTCATGGGCCTGCATACTGTTCCTTCCAAGAAAAAGTAAAAACAATACAAAAGAGAGCCAAATTCAAGATCCAATCATTTCGAGATGCCTGGACACACTGCGTTTGAAAGATTGGAGATCATAGGAAGCAGGGAATACAGACAGAGGGAGACAGTTCCAGAGTTGACCAGTTGCATAAATGAAGGACTGGGAGTAACGGTTAACTCTTGCATTAGAGAGTTGGACAGAAAACGGATGAGAGTTTGTTGCTAGACGGGTACTACGTGCCCGTCGTAGAAGTGCAGGGATGCAAGCAGACAGTTCAGAGGAACAGTGACCATTGAAGTAGCGATAGAAGAGAGATAAAGAAGCAATAGTGCGGCGAAGAGACAAAGGTTGAAGGGAATCAGTAAGAGGAGGAGAGTTAATGAGACGAAAAGCCTTTGACTCCACCCTATTGAGAAGAACCGCATGTGGGGAGCCTCCCCACACATGAGAGTTGTACTCCATACACGGGCGAATAAAACCCGTGTACAAGGTCAACATCTGTGCAGGGGTAAAGAAAGCTCGGAGTCGGCCCAGCACGCCTAATCTCTTGGAAGCAGATTTCACAAGAGATGTAATATGTTCTTTCCAAGACAAATCCCGAGAGAATGAAACCCCTAGCATGCTCAAGGATGATGCAGGACCGAGCTGGACATTATTAAACATTAGTGGGTAATCCTGAGGAAGATTTTGTCGGGTTGATAAGTGTAAGAACTCAGTTTTTGATGCATTAAAAATAACAAGATTATTTTTACCCCAATCAGATATATGAGCCAAGTCAGACATTAGGTGTGCCATAGCCTCATCCCTTGTTTGCTGAAGTAACTGCTGAGATGGACGTTGCGGAAATCGAATGGAAAGGTGAAGGGTGGAATCATCAGCATATGAGTGGATAGGGTTAGATGTACAGCTAAGACGGTCATTGATGAATAAAAGAAAGAGAGATGGTGATAGGACAGAGCCCTGAGGAACACCACTGTTGATAGGTCTAGGAGAAGAACGATGGCCGTCTACAACAGCAGCTATAGAACGACCAGAAAGGAAGCTAGAGATGAACGCACAGATAGAAGGATAGAAACTGTAACAGGGCAGTTTGGAAATCAAGGATTTATGCCAGACTCGATCGAAAGCGTTTGAGATGTCAAGTGCAATGGCAAAGCTTTCGCCAAAGTCCCGAAAGGAGGATGACCAGGAATCTGAAAGGTAGTTGAGAAGATCGCCAGTGGAGCGTCCCTGACGGAACCCATACTGACGATCAGAAAGAAGGTTGTGACAGGAAAGATGCTTTAACATTTTTCTGTTAAGAACTGATTCGAAAACTTTTGATACACAGGATGTTAAAGCAATTGGACGATAGTTAGAGGGTTGGGAATGGGTACCCTTCTTTGGGACTGGCTGAATGAGAGCAAACTTCCAGCAAGAAGGAGACAAAGGCGAAAGAGTTTACCTAGGCAGGCTGTAAGCACAGAAGCACAGTTTTTGAGGACAACAGGAGGGACTCCATCAGGCCCATATGCCTTGTTAATATTGAGGCCAGTGATGGCAGAAAATACATCAGGTGAAGAAATTTTAATGTCAGTCATGAGGAAGTCTGAGGGGGGAAGTGATGGAGGAACAGCACCGGAATCGTCTGAGGTAGAATTGGAGGAGAAAGTCTGAGCAAAGAGATCTGCTTTATCAGTAGAAGAAATAGCTACAGAGCCATCAGAGTAGAAAAGAGGAGGGAAGGATGATGAGGTAAAGTTGTTAGAAAGGTTTTTGGCAAGGTGCCAAAAGGAGCGAGAAGAATTCGAGTTGGAGAGTTGGGAACATTTAGCACGGATGAAATTATTTTTAGCAGGGCGAAGAACAGACTTAGCACGATTCCGGGCAGAAATATGAAAAAGATGTGATTCAGGGGTGGGTTGGCTCCGGTACCTTTTAAAGGCCCTCTCTCTGTTGTGGACTGCATTAGAACAAGCGTGATTAAACCAAGGCTTTCTTGCATTAGTCAGAGGATATGAGAAAGGAATGTATGCTTGAATGCCCGAGAGAATAACGTCCGTAATGCGCAGGGCACACTCAGACGGCTCCCGACCATGGAAGCAATAATCATTCCAAGGAAAATCAAAGAAGTACTGCCTGAGGGCCTCCCAATCTGCAGCTCCAAAGTGCCACAGACGGCGTTTCTTTGGAGGGTCCACAGGCTGTACTGGAGCAATAGGACAGGTTAAGGTAATAATGTTATGATCAGTGGAGCCCAACAGAGAGAAAAGATTAACAGTGTAAGCAGAAGGATTAGTTGTTAGGAAAAGGGTGAAGTCGACATTTTTTTTTTTTTTAAGAGAACAAATGGTTGGTCGGTGGTCAAACCTACAGATGAAATGAGATGAAGGAAAAAGAGAACTTGGTTGCGAAATGATTATCATCTGTTTACTAGGACTGAATGGGGGAGGCGGTGGCAAAGTCGATATGTCTGTTGTTCCAATGGACGCAGGTTTGTATCTTGGCTGAGGCAGGGAGCAGTATATGAGTATGAATTTCTTTAAAAACATACTTTAATGATTTACCGTAAGTCCTGCTGACATGTAAAAAAAACACCCAAACTAATGCTAACACACCAGTACGAACATTTATAATGGACGGTGGGTGTTAGAGCCGAAATGGTGCCATATGGAGGTGTATGGTTTACAGGAAGAATGCTGGACCTCAGGGAATGGGCTCTAAACCCTATGTTCTAGTCACACACACACACACACACACACACACACACACACACACACACACACAAATCGGTAGGTTACAGTTAGGAGGGCCCTTTGTCACGAATTTTCTACATCGTGAAATTATGTATCGTAAATCGTGACATCGAGTGATTTGTAGGAACGATGAATAGTTCTGAAGTCCGTGAGACTTTGCCATTCTCTTAACCGTCCACTCGTGTATTTATATTTGCATCAAATTTTCAAAACTTTCGTCATTCTTTTGCGAGTGATTGTCTTTATGTACAGAGAGTGCATTCCTCTGAGCGATAATTTCCGAATTGTCATTTCATTGCACTTGCCTCCCTGGCCGTTAGTTGGCCACGCCTCTTTCACACGTCCCTTACGTTGGACACTCAAACACAGTCAGTCGTCCCAGTGCGTCTCGGAGACAGGAAGTGCTGTGCGCAAAGCTCGAGCAGGTCTCTTTTCTTAGCGATCTCAGAAGTCTTGGCTGTATCGGTGTGAATTCCTGAAGCTCCCACCAGCCTGGTGATCGACTGTATTAGCGGCGGTCTCATCTCTACTGATTAGTATTTCTTTTGTTTTTCCTAGGCTTAGGGCTATTTAGCTATTTGTCTGAGTGCTTGAGTGAGTGCATTTCCCTTTCTTTGATTTTGAATAGATTCATGTAATGTAAATTTATTTTTTTGTAATTAATAAATTTACAGTTCGTTTTCTTGAGCTTTGTTAAATGTAACAGTCGCGTTTGATTTCCCCACATATTTAGTACACTTTCGCTACTCCAAGTTAGCACAACTCCTTATATTAATCACGATTGGTACTTAGGCCAGCTCTTGGTATTAATTCTTAAAATCCATTGTGCCCGCTAGGAGTTTGGCTCAGCCGAGATCCTGTTTATTATAATTTTTTTTTTTTAAATGTTAGGGGGAGAAACTAACTTTCTCAGAGGCCAACAGTACAGTAATACAGCCTTCTTGAGCGTTTAGTCTCTGCTGTGTACTGTTGGGAAAGTTTATAAATTCTCGACTCTAGAGAATTGGCGAAGTAAGCCAGCATAAAAGAGAAATCGCCACTTTGATTTCACGAGTCGATTCTTTCGTGATACTCAACTCGATAGTTATTCCTAGTGTCCATAGACACATTTTCGTTTTCCCCTTGACACCCTATTGCTTACAGTAGTCCGTTATAAGCTACTCCTGCTGCTGTAGATAATGGCCCCTTTGGCCTGGAGACAGGATTAGCCAGTATGCCTTTGTATGTGTTATGCAAGATCATCTGTAATCCAAACATATAGAACAAAAGACTACTTATGATAATCATGAACATATAAATGACACCTATGCCTGTTCCCTTTTATACTTTGAACACTTCAGCTCTTGAGAAGATTCGATCCACAGCGCGAGAATGGAGGCTAAATTTCCAACTTCCGTTCTAGAACACAGAGATATCGGTCCCACGTCAACTGGGGTGCGTTGGACAGGCCTCTTTTGGAAATTTCGCCAGGAAGCTATGAGCCAAGGAGTGGTCGAGCGTAGGTGGGAGGCTCTGGTTACGGTGTGTAGATGGCGGGCCTCTTTCCAGTGGGACACAGCTGCAACAGATTACGACAGACAGGAGCCATACGCAGTCTAGATCGATCTGATGAAACTGCATTGCCAATATACATTGTTTTTTTACAGTTATGTTATTACACATTTGAGTCATCTTATAAATGAAATATATTGTTCAAATGTCATCATAACCACTATATTATAATTATTGCAGAATGAATGTATAGGTCATACTAACACACCAGTACGACACCTTGAACCTTACCTTCTAATGGAAACAAGATGTCTTCCCCCCCCCTCATTCATTTAACCATATCAATGCAAACGTTGGCTGAAATCTCATCACATATCAGAGACAGCGACTTGGAGGTTAGTGACTTCCACACAACTTCGCCTGCCCCCAGAGCGCCCCGTCGCACTACGAGCTTGCTGTCACGAATTTTATACATCGTGAAATTATGTATTGAAAATAGTGACATCGAGTGATTTTGTGGGAGCGACGAATAGTTCTGAAATGCACGAGATTTCGCTCATTCTCTCAACCATCCACTTGCGTACTTATATTCGCATCAAGTTGTCAAAACTTTCGTCTTTCTTTCGCGAGTGATTGTCTTTATGTACAGACAGTGCATTCTTCTGAGCAATAATTTCTGAATTGTTATTTCTTTGAACTTGCCTCCCCGGCTGTTATTTGGCCACGCCCTTTTCACACGTCCCTTACGTCGGACACTCAAAAACACAGTCAGTCGTCCCTTAGTCACGGGGAGTGTGGTGCGCCGTGCACAAAGCTCCAGCGGGTCTCTTTTCTTAGCTATTTCAGGTCTCAGCTTGTATTGGCGTGAATTCCCGAAGCTCCCACCAGCCTGGTGATCAACTATATTAGCGACGGTCTCATCCATACCGATTAGTATTTTCTTTTGTTTTTCCTAGGCTTAAGGTTTTGGTTATTTAGCTATTTGTCTGAGTGTTTGAGTGAGTGCATTTCCCTTTCTTTGATTTGAATTGATTCATGTAACGAAAATTTATTTTCTTGTATTCAGTAAATATACAGTTCGTTTTCTTGAGCTTTGTTAAATGTAACAGTCGTGTTTGATTTCCCCCCATATTTAGTACACTTTTGCTGATCCACGTTAGCACAACTCTTTATATTAATCACGACTGGTACTTAGGCCAGCTTTTGGTATTAATTCTTAAATCCGTTGTGCTAGCTAGGAGTTTGGCTCAGCCAAGATCCTGTTTATTATTATTATTGTTGTTTTTTGAATGTTAAGGGGAGAAACTAACTTTGTCAGAGGCCAACAGTACAATAATACAGCCTACTTGAGCGTTTAGTCTCTGCTGTGTACTGTTGAGAAAGTCTATAAATTCTCGACTCTAGAGAACTGGCGAAGTAAGCCAGCATAAAAGTGAAATCGCTACTTGATTTCACGAGTCGATTCTCTCGTGGTAATCGACTCGATAGTCGTTCCTGGCACACATAGCTATACATTGTATACATTGTTATACAATATTTCATTTTCCCCCTGACACTGGCCACACATAGTTCGGGTAAGATCTAATGTGAGGCGGCCTGAAAGAGAGGGAGAGAGAGAGAGAGAGACTGTCAATAAAAATGGCTAATCCACAACAGAAGGGTCATCTAGGCAGATATCCACTGTGGCTTTAAGAAGTAAGGAGGTCAGACTCCGTGACCTCCACCTCCATTAGTCAAAAGGAAATGGGGGGGGGAGAACTGTCTGTTTAGAGGGGAAGGGGAGAGTGAGACAGGTAGGGGGTTCGAGAGAGGAAGTGGGGGTAGGGGAAGATGGGAGTGAGTTTCCATCCATGAAAGAGCTGGCAGAAAGGGAAGAGAGGATTATTTTATGAAGGCAGGAGCAGCCAGTAACCACATTTTCGTATGATTTATTAATTTTACAAACACAAACTGCCATTGTACAGGTCATGGAAACAATTTGATTTTTGTATCAAATAAATGATTGATGAAGAGTGTGCTCCACCATCTGGCAAGGCAAGACAGGAGTGATTTTAAGGTGTGTGAGCACCGACTAGTTCAGTCTATGATACGGAAATCTCTATATCATTTGGTTATCATTGCAGTTGAAGTTTATCTATCAACGATATGAGCAATGACAATAACGAAAAACACTCATACCTATGGTGACTTTTACTAGTCTTCTAATATATGATCGTAGCTACATATCAGTTTTAAACAGTGACTGGCAACCCATTCATTCTTCCTCCTAGACATAACAAATGTGTGAATAAGTCGCGGGCTGCAGGCGTACCGACTGCCTGACTCAAGCCACACTCTTATACTGTACTAGGTTCATATGTTGCCAATAGTACATTTTGTACCATAATTTTACGAATCCTTCAAAAAGAAATATAAAGAGAGAGAGAGAGAGAGAGAGAGAGAGAGAGAGAGAGAGAGAGAGAGAGAGAGAAACGGCTGAAGATCATATTGATCTCTTTTTAATATTCACTGGCTTCATAGCAAGCTATCAGGAAAGGAATGAAAATGGGTATAAGCCAAAAGGGGGCAATGCTCGTACTCGTGATTGAATAATAAAGCATAACATCGCCATGGGTAGTCGTTTTCTACTTGACAATGGAGAGGACTACAGTATCTTGATATACTGTAGGTACTTTCTGGGGGGAGGGTAACAAGTAACAATCTAAGGTGAAAGATGGCAAAGATGTTTTTTCCCCCAATATATAAAGACAGATATTAAGCCTAATTCAAGATCAATTTATTTTCCAGATTCTTAGACGTTATAATGTATGCTACTGATGTAAACTACATCGATACTAGAAAGACTTGTTTAGCATACAAGGCAGTGAAAAGTGCAAAGATGTGCTACGGAGCCTCCCAATTCGTCTAGAAGATGACCTTTAGTCTAAATTTCAATTTTGTCAGACTTACGGCATTGCCAGTGCCAGGATTTTAATCTCAATAAAAATCATTTGGTAGATGAATAACAGATTAAACAAGAAACATACAAAATGAAACAATTGTACCATTTTTCTTACCAGACAGCCACCTTTCCCCATGCGGTATCAATATATACCGTATAGTTGGATAGGTAGGTAGATAGATATGCTGCATGTTGGAGATATACCGCATGTCTCAGTTGTTGGAGGAGTCTGACTGTGACTAAGGAGTGAGGACTGAGAAGGTTACAGCCGAAGAATAAAGGAGGACTGATGTGTCAACTTGTCAAGTGTGAGCTGTGAAGTGCAACTAGAAAATAAACGTCCACACTGAAAATATGGAACGTGTCCGAGCTCGCCCAGTGCGAATTTTGACACATACTAAGTAATATTTCACACCTTAATGCTGTTAGAGATCTCCCCAAATGACGATAATAGCCCACAGAGATCTCCCCAAATGGCGATAATAGCCCACAGAGATCTTCCCAAATCGTGAGGGATACTTTCTTACACTCCAACCTTGTACTACAGTAGCCCACAGAGATCTCCCCAAATTGTGAGGGATGCTTCTTTTTTTTACACCCGACCCTGTGCTATAGAAGCATACAGAAATCTCCCCAAACGATGAGATACTTTTTTACAGCTCAAGGTGAACATTTCTTAACACTCTTTAGTGAGTTTCGGCTGAAATAAGTTGTCCTCTCTCCGACTCGGACAATAATTTAATTCATTTGTCAGCATTGGTGAAGGATTTACCCTTGTTTCATAGTAAAAACAGTTTAATATACTAATAATAACTGAAATATATAGTTTAGTTTTATTATAACTAAAATTTCATATATCCCATTCATTACTTTAGACAATTTCCAAGCTTCATACAGTTACCTCTTGTTAGTCAGAATAGAGCAAAGAAAGATATAATTGTAGTGCATGAGTAACTAGAAATGATTTTTAACCCCTTGATTATGAAAAATGTCATCCTAAACTTAATGTCATCCTCTAATGGTATAAATAAAATGAAGCTGATGCCAAGGTACTGAAAAGGATAGAAATGGTTTGCGTTTACGTTTTTGCATTTGCTGAACAGCAAATTTCAAGAATTTGGATTAACTGCTGTTGCGGAAGGCATTTTATTGAGTTTGCGGATTTGCGTTGCAGAACTAAATTTTCGGTTGCGGTGCCCACCCTCGCTACATGACATACTGTATATATGCTATCCATACTGTATATACATATACAGGGAGAAATATATATACATATACACTCTCAGTGGATACATATACACTGTCACACACACAGGTAGATAGATAAACAGAAACGATTCTCATTACAAAGTTGCACCTAATGTGTACGTGTGTGGACAGCACACACACACACACACACACACACACACACACACACACACACACACAAGCTAGCATATATGTATGCCAAAATATACATGTATTGTCTTAGTGCCAGACCATTACAATGAAAGGAAGTCGGGGTGAAGGGTGAGAATTTCTTCGAGTACATCAAGATGTGTGATGAAGTACACAATGCAGAAAACGAATCCAGGGGGTCTGAAGAGGGCAATAACTGGGCAGTTAGCGACATGATGGGATAATAATTCATCCATGGGATTGTGACAGAGTTTACATCATCTGTT
The DNA here is from genome assembly GCA_018397915.1 of Birgus latro. Lineage (NCBI taxonomy): Eukaryota > Metazoa > Arthropoda > Malacostraca > Decapoda > Coenobitidae > Birgus > Birgus latro. Next base: position 25,748 of record JAGKTI010002276.1, on the reverse strand, counting down.
GGTGGCCAGTCATCCGGTGATTTCCCCTGGGGAATGATACCCCAGGCGACAACAGGTGACGGCCACATCACAGCGATGGGTGAGGGTGGGGTGCTTGCCGTGTCTCACGCCACGGTAGGTGTCATAGTGGTAGATGGTGACACTAGTGGAACGTTCAGCATTGGTACACAGGACTAGGTCCTCCCTGGACTCCTTGAGAAGGATTCTCCGGACAATTGTCGTGGACACAAGACAGCTAAAGGGAGGTTACAGGCAGCTCGAGCCAGGCGATCTGCTTGATCGTGGTGGATGTGGCCAATGTGGGCTGGGATCCAAACAAAAGAAACCCTGAGACCAAGAGCATGAGCCTAATGGAGGCGGGAGTAGAGGGCTGCGAAGAGAGGGGAGGGGAGTCAGGGAGAGGGATTGCGAATTAGGTTTAGCGGTAGGTGTTGACAGAGAAGGAAGTCAAGTGCAAATGCATAGCAGAGAGTTCAGACTGGGTACTGCTGGCCAGTTGGGAAGGCGGTAGAAGGTGGAGAGATGGGGGAACCAGAATTGGTGAGGGCATGCAAGTAGCTCCAGCCCGGCCGTTAGTGGGAACAGAACCGTCAGTGTAGATGTGAGTAGGATGGGAAGGGTAAGGGTGGGCTATGGAGTAAAGGGTTTCAGAGCTGGAGAGCTGTGAAGGAACTGATAAGCAGTTAGAAGCTGTGGCAGGTGTATAGTGCACAGTAGGAGCTGTACGTGTCGAGGTAGAGGGCAAAGTGTCAGTAGGAATGAGAATGACAAGATCAGCAGGGATGGATACTGGCGGAATCTCGGCAAGAAAGCTTGAGAGGACAGTTGAGTGCCAAAGGAATTTTTTTTAACCAGGATGCCAGGCCTGGCACGTGAGTGTGCTGGATCCGGTCGAGATGAGTGGTATCTAAGAGAATATCAACCAGCAGAAAGGAAAAGGATGGAACAGGAGATGGAAATGTGGTCAGATACTGCAGCAAAGCAGATCCCAAGCAATGAATGTGATCGGTAATGGGACACAGAGTGAGTTCAGGGATCATGTTGACTACTCTGGCAGACCTGGGGCACTGAAGAATGAGACGCATCGCCCGATTTTATTCCAGTTCAAGTGGTTGGAGCTGTGCTAGGGAATCAAGAGTGAGTGAGGGAGAGCCTGATAATCAAGAAAGGTGCTAATCTAAAACAGGTAATATGATTGAGCGTTGGGGATGCCAACCCCTTGTGAGTCACAAGTGAGCATGCCAAGGAGTTTAAGTCTGCGGTGGAGGCGGGTGCAGATAGTGATGACATACTGGGAGGGGTTGTTGACGGAAGAGAGAGAGGATTTCCGATATGTATAAGCCTGTACTGCCTCTAGATGAGAATCGAGGAGGGTTATCCTTGTGCAAGCAAGCCTATGAGCGAGGGATTGAGTAAACAGTTTGGTTTTGGCAGTGTTAATAATCAACCTGCAAGCAGATGCAGCCTGGCCGAACTTAACTAGGAGACTCTGAAGAGTGACGGGGGAAGGGGAGTGGATGCAGATATCATCAGCATAAGTTACGATCAGAGAGAAGCCAGGGGTAGGACCTAAAAGACGGAGGAGTATATTTATGAGATGACTGAAGAGAAAGGGGCTTAGTACGCCATCCTGATGTGTACCAAGACTGAAGGGTTGGTAATCACTGACAGCCCCACAAAACAGAACCCAAGAGTGGCGAAGGGACAGGTAGCCTTCCAGCCAGCAGAAAAGGCAGCCAGAGACACCCAGGTGGGCAAGTTCATCAAGGGTGACGTCATGGTTTGCGACGTTGAATGCAAATTTGAGGTCAATGAAGGCTGTACAGGAGGGAGATGTGAGGTGACTGAGTAATTCTGCAAGGCAATGTTGTGTGCTTCGGCCTGGAAGCCATAGAGATGGGGAGAGAGCTGGTCCCGATGAAGGTTGTGGAGCCTTGCTAAAAGAATTCTCTCGAGGACATTGCATATGCAGGAAGTTAGGGAAATAGGAAAGAAATCAGAGGAATTAGGCTTAGGGATGGGGATGATGGTGCTACTGGTCCATTCCACAGGGAGACTGCCTTAAGAGAGACTCAGGTTGAATAATATACGTAAGCGATTACTAGTTACTTAAGCGATGAGTTTGAGTATGGCTTAGGTGAGACCGTCATTACCCGGGGCAGTTGCGGTGCCTTGCAATAGTACAAGGCGCAACTCATCACTGGTGATGGGATGATCATCGAGGGGAGGGGGGATGAAGTGAGCCTCTGCAATGCATGCTAGCCTGATTCCACTAGCAGTTGAGAGGCAAGCCTTGATGGCAGGAGGCAAGGATGTCAGTTGAGACTGGCTGGACCATTTAACAACTAGGTTGTTGGCATATTCCACAGGACTGTGGTGGAGAGGAGGGGAAGGGGACTCACGTGGCTGAACAACTCTGCTAACAAGTCTCCATGCCCTAGATCTATGAGTGTGTACGTTAATATGCTGGAGAAGGTCGTGCCAGCACTCCTGGCAAACACTGTTTAAGATCACGGAAGGACTTGGCTGCTGTGGGCTAGGAGTGAAGGTTGTAAGCTGTTCAGTCAGCAAGGTACACAATCGCCGCTCGCCGCACGTCCTCCTTGCTGCCACGTAGACGGCAATCCCGTACCCGCTCCCCAGCCTGGCGGGCAGGGGATTTCGTACAGTTGACTTGCAGCACGCAATGATCATAGAAGGTCTGTACCAGGATAATTAGTGAGATGTAAAGTTCAGTTGATGTGGTGAACGAATGACTGGCAAATCAGGTGGTTACCATGTCCTTGAAAGTGGATTGCAGAGGAATAGGGATATTAATTTTTTTCCTGACATGGCAGTGCTGAGAGTGTAGGATGGGAATGGAGTGTGTGGCAAGGATGGCACTGTGGTCAAAGATAAAAGTAAGGACAATGTCAACAGTGATAGCATGTTGTACCACGTTGCTGGCTAGGACGAGATCGAGATAGCCTCCCCCAACATGAGTGGGATGAGGAGTGGGAAACTGATGCAGATGATAGTTACTGGCAAAGTCATGGAGATGATGACCAGCAGGAGAAACACGGGAACATGCACGACATACCCACACTCCACACACCACAAATGCACATAGCTTCCTATTCAGACAACACATGTACACACCAAAATGCAAACACAGCAGCACACATCCTCCAACCTTACCTCAACACAGTACATGAATGGTTCACCCCAGACAGACTCACAATAGCCCCAGCCAATTCTACAGTGACGCTTCTCACAAAATGGACAGCAGAACAGTCACATTCCACACCTAACCATACACAACACCCTACCACACACACACACACACACACAATCCTTGGTGTAAAATGCAATACATCAATGTCATTTATACAACGCATCACAAACATTAAAAATAAGTTAACACCGACTCAACACCCTAAGGTCACTTGCCCATACAACATTCGGACACAACAAAGAAACCACCACCACAGTATACAAACAATATATATGTTCAATGATGAACTGTGCAAGCCCTCCTTGGGCTTCTAACCTCATTGAAACACACTACAACATCCTACAGACCATACAGAATAAGGCCCTAAAAATAATCACAGGCTGCCCAGCTACTACTACACCAAGTAACTAAAGTCCTCAAAGTCAAAGATCATCTAGACATGAGAGGCACACAAATCCTTGCTGCAGGCTCCACCAACCCACACCGTCCACTATACTACATGGCAGCACTTCCACACACACCAAGGAACATCAAAACAACACCCAGCACATGACATTATCATACACAAATACTGTCATCTCTCCCCCCTTGCCCTTTTTAAACCAGCTTCCAGAAGCATACCCATACTCAGATCACTCGCTGCCCCATTCAGTCACTCAGAGACAACACACAGCTGCATTCACGGCCTCTTGATATCCACCCTTCTGAATCCTACCTCCCTCATGAGGACAGGGTCCACCTGGCCAGGCTGAGATCTGGACATCATCCAGCCCTCTTGAGTTATCAGAGGAGGCTAGATGACTCCGCCGCTGCTGTCTGTCCAGGATGCAACACAGCACCCCATACCATTAAGCACATTATTGAAGACTGCATTGCACACAATCGCGTGTGTCAACAACACAAGCCCGGTCTCGGCTGTGGCCTTCCTTAGGGACTTGGGGCTGTTCGGCCACACTGCTTAGGGAGCAATTACTACTATTACCATGGGAACCGCCAAATGACGGATGAGAGGCATTAAAATCGCCCACGTAAAAGGTAGGTGAGGAGTGGCAAGTAGGTAAAGTGGTGGGGGCACCTCAGCTGGGCTGAGATAGACATTACATATATTCAAAGAGGCAATGTTGACAGTGAGGGGAAGTAAGTGAAAGAGTGAGGAGTGAAAAGAGGCAAGTGATTTGGCAACGAGAGTGTGAGGAATAGAGTGATGAATGCAACCAGGCCTTCGCCAGAATGGGTATGATAACAGTGATATCCCCAAAGCCTGGGTGGAGGACTTGATCGATAAGAGAGAGGGAAAGCTTCCTGAAGGCAAATAACGGCAGGGTGATGAGACGAAGAATAAAGAGGTCAGCCAGGCGACGGTGGACGCTCCGTATGTTCCAAGATAACATTTTATATTGTATGGGTTTGAGAGCCATTGGGACAAGGGGGGAGACGGAGAATTGTCCTGGGAGGGTTGGAGAACGGATGGTTGGGGAAATGAGAGAAAGGGAGAGGGGTTTGGGTGGGGAGGTAGTATAGATGGGGGTCCCATATGTGCAGTTGCCGTGTGAGAGGGAGGTAGGGGGAGTTGGTTAGTGGAAGCTGTGAGGTAGGCGGAGAAGGAATATTAAGCTGAGAGAGAACATGCAGAAGGACACTGCGTAGTTCATCGTACTGTTGTTGCAGGACTCGCAGTTGATGGTCTGATGGGTGAAGCAGGGGATATGGCAGGGAGGAGTGAGCAGCTCCAGGTTTTTTAGGTCCCTCCTGTATATTTTCTTTCTTATATTATTCCCAGTGTTATAACAGAAAGCATATCCTGGGTAACTATGGGCGCTAGGAAGATGATTGAACTATTTAGTATACCGTATACTACTTATGCAAGCCTGTGTGTGTGTGTGTGTGTGTGTGTGTGTGTGTGTGTGTGTGTGTGTGTGTTGTCCACACACGTACACATCTGGTGCAAGTATTGTCCTTATGCTGGGTTTTGAATGAAGAGATAACTTTATAACGCGTATCGTTTCTGTTGGTCAGTTTACCTGTGTATGTTGTAGTATATTTGTAATTTATTAAACATAATGTCATATCTCATTTTTTCTTTACATGTAAGGATCATTTACATTCAAAATAAACAGAAGCGCCAGGATGGCTTACAACTGAGCAGCGTTGTGTTCCTGCTTATTTTCAAGTCCATATACTACATATGCGACTATGCATATGTAGTGTTTATGTATATACATGTCTCCCTGTATATGTATATATGAATATATATTATATATATGGAGCCTCTGATACAGTGGCAAAATGTGCGTTTTCGTACACTGGACAACGAGGGTTCGCGCCCCGCCAGGACAATAAACTTTGGGAGCGTTCTTCCGACCACGTACTGCTTTGGTGGACATAAGGGGTGCTGTGATTGAACCAGTGTCGCGTACTATAAGGTATGCTTGCACCAAGTCGGCCTGTGCGGGCCGATTACACTTGGTTCACAGACTACACACACATCCATAGGCACTCCAATACTACAATCACACTTACAAGCACTACTCACCCTACACACACTCTCTACCAGACAGCCTAAGCCACTTGGTAGAGATACATAGGTTGTATCGTCCCACTTCGATCGGGATAGGCCGGTCCTGCAGTGGACACTCAAACGGCTGATGATGATGATGATCATATATATGTGCATGTAGCTTATAACTATACAGTATATGAATGCACGTATATGTACACATGCCCCTATCTTGATAGAGTACATGCACACCTCTTCTGTACATACAGTATGTCTGTGGCTACCTGTGCGTGAA
>JAGKTI010002276.1:0-14745 GCA_018397915.1 Birgus latro | reverse complement strand
CGTCATACTGACTGTGGAATAATGTACTTAACAGAAAGTAATAGGTCATATATGAAAATTCTAGCGTCATATTGACTGTGGAATAATGTACTTTACAGAAAGTAAAAGGTCACTTAGATATTACGGCTTATAATTCTTTAAAATCTTATGTTTATATTCCCTAAGTTTTATTATGTGAGGCTCTTCATACTGAGAGAAAATTGTCTTAACCTTACACTTACCTTAGCTGGGAATGTGACTTGAATCTTTTGTGAAATATTCTTAGCCGTTTTTCCCACCTAGAGAGTTAAGTATAAATTTTAAGAAACATTTTGTGAATCTTTGCTAATACATTGTCCCCCCCAAAAAAAAATCACCGGAAGACACGACTTTTGTGCGTCAAGGAAACCGTGACACCGATGATTAAAATCCCTGAGAGCATGTTCTATTGTTTGGTATAATTTGCAGCACGTAATGTAACTGGGTAAGTCGTCTGCCAAATATTATGCCCGAATTATATTCACGCGAAACCTTCCTCTCATTTTGCTCCATTCTCCGCTACGAAATGTCTGAGGATCCTAAAGAGATTTGAAAAAAGGAAGGTGAGTATGGTGTGTGGAAGGTAATTTCTGAGTTGGTCTTACTGTCGCTGATCCTTCCCAAACAACTCTCATTATGGAGGCAGTCTTATCATACTCTTATTTAACCAATGCATAAGCCAAGATTAGCCTTTCCTTTTTATTATCTCTCCAGAAACCTGAAGCTCAAAGATGACACAAGGTTAAGGCTGTATAACACCGTCGAAATGTCAAAAGTTGTCACAAAGTTAAGGTTAACACCTTCACTGCGATGATGTCTTGTGCATTTATTCTTGCTATCTTCACAAGATTTTATGTACAGTACCTTAAGACTGATTTATAGTAGTGAACAGAATAATCTACAGGAGTGAACAGAATAATAATGACAAATTTGATCCTTTCAGTTTCAGTCTTCGAAGAGAAATGAAGTCACTGGATCTGATGCTGGATGATGAGAAACTGGAAAATGTAAGTGCACTTAAGTATTTATTTATTTTTTTAATGCAAGGAAGAAGGAACCAAAGGCCGTGGGCCTGCATACTGTTCCTTCCAAGAAAAAGCAAAAACAATACAAAAGAGAGCCAAATTCAAGATCCATTCATTTCGAGATGTCTGGACACACTGCGTTTGAAAGACTGGAGATCATAGGAAATATGGAATACAGACAGAGGAAGACAGTGCCAGAGTTGACCAGTTGCATAAATGAAGGACTGGGAGTAACGGTTAACTCTTGCATTAGAGAGTTGGACAGAAAAGGTATGAGAGTTTGTTGCTAGACGGGTACTACGTGCCCGTCGTAGAGGTGGAAGGATGCAAGCAGACAGTTCAGAGGAACAGTGACCGTTGAAGTAGCGATAGAAGAGGGATAAAGATGCAACAGTGCTGCAAAGAGACAAAGGTTGACGGGAATCAGTAAGAGGAGGAGAGTTAATGAGACGAAAAGTGTGATGAGTAAGGATGGAAGTTTAGAGGGTGAAGTGCTTGAAAGGTACAATACAACAGTGAAGAAAGTTTGCTGGTTCTTTGAAAGCAGTGATAAGAAAAATGGAAGTGAGCATGGAAGTAGAAAATTCGCTGCATGACAGCATTGTGATCCCACCTCTAACGTATGGATGTGAAGCTTGGACCTTGTTGGAAGGACACAAGTCAAGAGTGAGAGCAGTGGAAATGAGTTATCCGAGAGGAGCTTGCAGAGTTACATGGCGAGACAGACTGACAATGAGGAAATGAAGGAGTGTTGCTGTGTGGATGTGGATGTGATAGGAAGCATTAGGAGAAATACACTGAGGCGGTTTGGCCATGTGGAGAGGATGGAGAACGAGAGCTTATAGAGGTGCGCGTGAGTGAGGTGAAAGGGGGGGGGAGAGGGAGGGGGAGGCCAAGGATGAGGTGGAGTGTGTCACGAATTTCCTACACCGTGAAATTATGTATCGTAAATCGTGACATCAATTGATTTTGCGGGAGTGACGAATAGTTCTGAAATCCATGAGATTTCACTCATTCTCTTAACCGTCTGCTCGCGTACTTATATTTGCATTAAGTTTTCAAAACTTTCGTCATTCTGTCGCAAGTGACTGTCTTTATGTACAGACAGTGCATTCCTTTGAGCGATATTTTGTGAACTGTCTTCCTTTGCACGTGCCTCGCTGGCCGTTAGTTAAACCACGCCTCTTTCACACGCCTCTCTGTTCAACATTTGAACACAAGTCAGTCGTCCCTTAGCAGTCACGGAGAGCGGGTTTGCGATACCTAACGCGGATAGATTTTCTCTCAGTGATCTCGAACATCCTGCAGTATCGGCGTTTTTTCGAATCTCCCACCAAACTGGTGATCGACTATAGCAGCGACGGTCTCATCTCTACTAACCAGTATTTCTCTTGTTTTTCCTAGGCTTAAGGTTTTTTATATATTTAGCTCAGTGCATTATTTAGCTATTGGTTTGAGTGCTTGAGTGAGTGCATTTCTCTTTCTTTGATTTTGAATAGATTCATGTAACGTAAATTTATTTTCCTGTAATTAATAAATTTACAGTTCATTTTCTTGAGCTTTGTTAAATGTAACAGTCGTGTTTGATTTTCCCACATATTTAGTACACTTTTGCTACTCCAAGTTAGCACAACTACTTATATTAATCACGACTGGTACTTAGGCCAGCTCTTGGTATTAATTCTTAAATCCGTTATGCCAGCTAGGAGTTCGGCTCAGCCAAGATCCTGTTTATTATTATTATTATTATTATTATTATTATTATTATTATTATTTAATGTTAAGGGGAGAAACTAACTTTCTCAGAGGCCAACAGTACAGTAATACAGCCTTCTTGAGCGTTTAGTCTCTGCTGTGTACTGTTGAGAAAGTTTATAAATTCTCGACTCCAGAGAACTGGTGAAGTAAGCCAGCATAAAAGTGAAATCGCAATTTGATTTCACGAGTCGATTCTCTCGTGATAATCGACTCGATAGTTATTTCTATTGTCCACAGACATATTCCCATTCTCTCGTGACATCTGGCTTCACATTTTTTTATATAAAGTATATTCTTCATTTTCCCCCTGACAGAGTGGTGGAGCGGAGAGGTATATGAGAAAGGGGAGTGTGAGCTGGTGGCTGGGCAGTGAAGTGGCAAGGGACCCGGTGACATGGAGGTGATTGTTTGTGGCCACCCCTTATGGGATTAAGGCGTTTGGCAATAGATAGATAAATAGTTTCAAACGAATTTCTTAAGCTGCAGAAAATCCCTAGTCGATAAAGAAAATTAATAGTGTCACATTCTAAAGATTAAGGTTAATAATGAACCAACAGCACCAAGCAGCAAAGGACGTGTGGCAGCACAATCAAAAAGGACTGGTTAAGATGCACAATGAGCCACCATCAAAGGGGGACAGAATTCTCTGACTTCAGTGTACACAGCTGGTCAGTTCTAGAACTCTTCTCCTCAGTCCGTGTTTGCCAGTTTAAAAATATTCGGGTCTAGCCTCCTTCCCCCATCCCTATCAGCTATAGAACTCTAGTATTTTTTTTAATGCAAGCAAGAAGGAACCAAAGGCCACAGGCCTGCATACTGTTCCTTCCAAGGAAAGCAAAAACAATACAAAAGAGAGCCAAATTCAAGATCCGTTCAATTTGAGATGCCTGGACACACTGCGTTTGAAAGACTGGAGATCATAGGGAGTAGGAAATATAGACAGTTCCAGAGTTGACCAGTTGCATAAATGAAGGACTGGGAGTAACGGTTAACTCTTGCATTAGAGAGTTGGACAGAAAAGGGATGAGAGTTTGTTGCTAGACGGGTACTACGTGCCAGTCGTAGAAGTGGAGGGATGCAAGCAGACAGTTCAGAGGAACAGTGGCCATTGAAGTAGCGATAGAAGAGAGATAAAGATGCAACAGTGCGGCAAAGAGGCAGAAGCTAAAAGGAGCCAGTAAGAGGAGGAGAGTTAATGAGAAGCAAAGCCTTTGACTCCACCCTATTGAGAAGAGCTGTATATGGAGAACCTCCCCACACATGAGAGTTGTACTCCACACAGGGGCGAACTAATCCCGTGTACAAAGTCAACAACTGTGCAGGGCTAAAGAAGGTACGGAGTCGGGTTAGCACACCTAATCTCTTGGAAGCAGATTTTAAAAGAGATGTAGTGTCATCTTTGCAAGATAAGTCCTGAGAGAATGAAACCCCAAGTATGTTTAAGGACGATGCAGGACTGAGCTGTATATTATTAAACATTAGTGGGTACTCCTGTAGAAGATTTTGTTCGATTGATAGGAGCAAGAACTGACTCTTTGATGCATTAAAATCGACAAGATTACTTTTACCCCAGTGAGAGATACGAGCCAAGTCAGACAATAGGTGTGCCATTCCTCATCCCTAGTTTGTTGAAGCAGCTACTTAGATGGACATTGTGGGAACCGAATGGAAAAGTGAAGGGTGGAGTCATGAGCGTATGAGTGGATAGGGTTAGATGTACAGCTTAGAAGGTCGTTGATGAATAAAAGGAAGAGTTGGTGATAGGACAGAACCCTGAGGAACACCACTGATGATAGGTCTAGGAGATGAACGGCGGTCATCTACAACAGTAACTACAGAACGACCAGAAAGGAAGCTATAGATGAAGGCACATAGAGAAGGAAAGAAATCGTTAGAGGGCAATTTGGAAAATAAAGATTCATGCCAGACACGATCGAAAGCCTTGAAGATGCCAAGTGCAATGGCGAAGCTTTTGCCAAAATCCCGAAAGGAGGGTGACCAGGAGTCTGAAAGGTAGGTGAGAAGATCGCCAGTGGAGCGTCCCTGACGGAACCCATACTGACGATCAGAAAGAAGGTTATGATAGGAAAAATGCTTTAAAATTTTACTCTTAAGAATAGACTCGAAAACTTTTGAGACACAGGATGTTAATGCAACTGGGCGATAGTTAGAGGGTTGGGAATGGTCACCCTTCTTTGGGACTGGCTGAATGAGAGCAACCTTCCAGCAAGTAGGAAAGGTACAAGTTGAGAGACAAAGGCGAAAGAGTTTACCTAGGCAGGGTGTAAGCACAGAAGCACAGTTCTTGAGGACCACAGGAGGGACCCTATCAGGACCATATGCCTTGTTAGTATTGAGGCCAGTGATGGCAGGAAATACATCAGCTGATGAAATTTTGACGTCAGTCATGAGGAAGGCAGAGGGGGGAAGAGGAGGAACAGCACCGGAATCGTCTATGGTGGAAATGGAGGAGAAACTCTGAGCAAAGAGATCTGCTTTATCAGTAGAAGAAATATCAGAACAGAAAAGAGGAGGGAAGGATGATGTGGTAAAGTTGTTAGATTTTTGGCAAGGTGCCAGAAGGAGCGGGATGAATTCTAGATGGAGAGTTGAGAGCATTTTGTACGGATGAAAGTATTTTTAGCAGAGGGAAGAACAGACTTAGCATGATTCCGGGCAGAAACATAAGAAAGATGTGATTCAGGTGTGAGTTGGCTTCATTACCGTTTATAGGCCTTCTCCTTGTTGTGGACAGCATTAGAACAAGCATAATTAAACCAAGGCTTTCTTGCATCAGAGGATATGAGAAAGGAATGTGTGCTTCCATGCCCGCAAGAATAACCTCCGTAATGCGCGAGGCACACTCAGATGCCTCCCGGCCATGGAAGCAATAATCATTTCAGGGAAAATCAAAGTACTGCCTGAGGGCCTCCCAATCAGCAGCTCCAAAGTGCTACAACCGAAGTTTCTTTGGGGGGTCCACACGCCGAACCGGAGTGATAGGACAGGTTATGGTAATAAGGTTATGATCGGAGGAGCCCAAGGGAGAAGAATTAGTTGTAAGAAAGAGGTCAAGCATGTTGGAACTCTCTCCAAGGCAGCCAGGACATGAGTAGGGTGCTGTACAAGCTGCTCTAGGTCATTAAAGATAGAAAAGATGTAGGCTTGTTCACCAGGTGGATCAGCGAAAGGAGAGAAGAGCCAAAGGTGGTGGTGAACATTGAAATCTCCTAGAATGGAGATTTCAGAGAAAGGAAAAACGGATAGGATGTGTTCCATCGCAGAAGTAAGATAATCGAAGAATTTTTTTTTAATCAGTAGAGTTAGGAGATAAATACACAGCACAGATACATTAAGTTGAAGAATGACACGAAAGCCGAAGTCAGAGAGTAGAGAATTCAGAAGAATCAAGTTCAGGAACACGAGAGCAAGATAAGTATCCTTATATTCTTGTGTATGATACTTATACAAGCTATATGACAGTATTGCATAGCGATAAACAATACGTATAATACCAGTAAGGTGAAACGGGCAACTAAAACGCTGGTGAAGTGATGCTGGTAAAGCCTATGCCTATATTTTAAAAGTAATAATACCCAAGAAAATTGTAAGGTGTTGCATGCAAATTAGATCGCTCAGGAAGATGGTCCAGAAAGCCTTCAAAGCTCAAGATAAATGGACCCTATGTGTGGCACAAAGAAAAGAAGTAAAGTACAAAATCAATATAAATAAGACTATGCGAGTAACGTATCTGGCATGGAATATTACATGGGACCACTTTCAAGACCAACCTGATTTGTCACCCACAGTTGGGAAGAATACTGTGATGTTAAACCTAAAAAGTGAGTATCAAGTCTAAGTCTCCTCGACTACAGAAAACGAACGATTGAAGTAACTGATTCACAGTGACAGTCGGTAAACTGGGTGGGAGGAAAACGCATGAAACATCTTTTATTTCTTTGTTTCTGACTATAGAGCTCATCCTCAGTGAGAAAGACGGGCTCTGTATTATGAACTGTTATATACGTAGAGAACTTAAAATTTGTCCTGCGTTTTCTCTCCCACCCATTTTGAAGACAGAAGTCCCTGGAAAATGCAAGCCAACTCTGAGATAAACCTTGACAGTCTGTTCCCTTAAGTCGAGCAGTCATACATGCCACACACCTTCACCTCTCTGCTAATACTCTCTGACCATGATAAGGCTGTGTCTTAACTGATATAATGGTATTAGTAGGGATATATTTATGGCATGTAGGTGGGTCTTATTTGAAATATTTAGTCTGTTTTAACTAAACTCAAATAGTCACACTTTTTTTTTTTTTACCCCAGTCTACCATCGGAGTCGCGCCCTTTCAGACATTAAGAATATTCTTTCATCGCTTGATCACCACCATTCCCTCTTGACAACAACCAACCAAGCTAGTTAACAGATCCAAGAGCAGTGTTCTCGATGGGACTGGAGATTTCCCTGCACATTACATTGTAACTTTCTCCTGTACCTTACATATATCTTCACTATCCGTACACATACTTTGCTTCACTGTCATCCAAGAGGATATTGAGGTGTAATGTGTGGAACAAATCGCAATGGAAGAAGTGTTACGAAATCTGCTAAGCCAGCGGGAGCACGACCCTAACTGACACGCCTGTGCCACACCCAAATGACACCGATCTGGTCTGCCTGTCACTTATGAAACTTACCTTATCAGAACATCTTTTTTTTCCTCGCCTCTCCTCTTTCCCGACTGACTGACATTCCTCTCAACTACGGGTGATGTGGGACCTCATCAGTTTAGTTTTAAAGATCATACAAGAGATACTGAAAGAATGAAGGTGACATGTTGAGAAACAGAAAGTAACTCGGAGAATGGATTTCGCGTGGCCTTGGAAGGGTTTTTTGGCACCTCTTTAGTAGTTATTAATATTGTCTCTTACACTTAAAGATTTATATATGATATGGTCAAAGAAAAGTTGGACGAAACGATGTGACCTGTTCTGATCGATGGGGTGGTGTTGGTCGGGAGGGGGAGAGGGTATTTTCTCTTGAGTTTATGATGTTTTCTAACAAGACATCCTGTCTTTCGAACATTGTGTTCAAGCATCTTAAAGTAGAAATACCTTGATTTGAATTTTCCTCTCTCTCTCTGACAAAAACTATATCGCCTCACCTTGCTAAAAGCGGGCGATAATAAGGGTAACAAAAAGGAGACATACGAGTGCATACCCGCACCCAACAATTGATTTAAGGGCCGAATATTTCACCAGCCCTTAGACCGACTGTTCTCAAAATGGTATTCTTTCTTTGTTGCTTGACCTGCTGCTCTTCCAATGACTTGATTATACGAATTTGTTTTATTATTATTATTATTATTATTATTATTATTATTTATTTATTAATTTTTTGTTATACGTTTCGCATCCTTCTCTCCCCTTCCTCTCAAACTGTTCTATTCCTCTTTCTTCCTTCCTCATTTGTGCATTTTTACTCTTCTGTCATATAATCTGTCTCTCTGATTCTCTGTTCCTGCTTCTCTCTCTCTCTGTTTCGGTCTGGGACCACGCTCATCCTTCTTACCCTATTGTACTTTAAATGTACCACTTTCCCATCGCCACTCCCACCTCCACCCAATCCTCCCAGGCTCATTGTGGATGTTGTCTGGGATGGTTAAGGTAGCGGACACAGCGCCTGGGGTCACATCCCCCACGGCAGGTTATCATGCTGGCCATGCAACCCTTGCTCTGCCTATCTCCCTGCCTGCCTTATCTTTCTGCCTCACCCTCCTAGTTCACTGAATACTCTTCATGGCTCATCTTCACCATTCTTCTTTGACGCTGCTTGCCTGCCTCTATATCCTTTCCCACTTCACACTTTTGCTGCCTCACTTCACACCATGCCTTGCAAACCTTCCTGCCTCTCCTTCATTCCCCGCCTTCCTACCGCACACCATCTTGTTGTTTCCTCACCTTCTTGCCTAATATCACGCCATTTTTGTCTCTTCCCACTTTCCCTTCCTATCTCCCCTTCCTACCTTGTCTCCATACCTTCTCGTCATGTCTCTCCTTGCCTACCTCACCTTCTTCCCATCACCTGAAAGCACAAACACAATCCACAGCAAAACACAACCCACTACTCACACCCTGTATAGTCTTTACTGTAACTTGTGTACATCACCTCCTCACCTCATGCACACCAGTGTTTGAAATTGAGCATTACTAGTATATTTAGGGGAGGGGGGGATCACCCTCAACAGTGTTGCCTTTTTAAGGGGGAGGTGGTGGGGGTGGGGGTGGGGGAGCTTATGTAGCTGGCTGCTGTAAGCTGCCTATTGGAATGTTTTTGAAATTTACGATTTTGAGACCATATGCAGCGAATAAAGGCTATCAATCATAATTTAAGGTTTGCATTGCAGTAATTCTAATACCACAGACTTTTATTTTTTGCATCAGACATGACAATTTGTCACCTTCAAACTCCCCAGAATTAAGAGGTTTGGGGAGGTATATATTCTAACTTTTTTCTGCAAATGAAACTGAACAGAGAAAACTAGCTAACAAAAACCTTTGTTTCAAATGTTTCCGTAACGCCACACCCACACAGACAATAATGCTTAATAACGAGACAAAAACTCATTGTCATGGGGACAATATCTTGATTTTTCTTGACAGTGGGATAAACTGATATGTCTCCAGAGCATTTTTTTTTTTTTTCAAAATGAGAATAATATAGGTTACGCCTCCCTTCACGCGTTGAATCACATGTAAAATAAGCACTGCTCTTGTGATTATAATGAACACATCTTTGAAGTGGTCTTTTTAGGCGCCGCGATGGGTCCGCCTAAACGCACTACTTGCATGGGTCTTAATTGTATGAGAGGGGGTCAAACCCCCAAACTCTCCTGCGTTTCAAACACTGATTCACACTACCGAACCATCATAATCTGGCTTTACACTTCTCAACACGGCTACATACCCTCATTGGTCTCGCCTGGATGTTCTAAATAAGTATATCCTGCCGTGCAACCATCGTATATTTTAATTACGGATCGGGTCGTCTATACTTTTTTTTTCTCTTCTAAATTGTTTTATTTTTATATTGTCATGTAAATAAAGTGTGTAAAAAATGATAACATATTGTGTAGATGCTGCTTGTTGCGTGGTAGTTGTAGATTATTTTGCTTGTAGGCTGTTTGCTGATTACTTTGGTTGAGACGTTAATCGGCTTCGTTTATCGCTCCCCATCAGTTTCAGTGAACGTAGGTTATCGTGGTTTACCGTTGTAGAGGTTCAGGAGAGTAGTCTGCTGCGTATATCGATGAACGTATACAATAATATCAATGAGCGTTGTATAAACTCGTAAGACGTAGTTTGTCGTAGTTTTAGTGGGTTCGTTGTTACCGCTAGCCATCAATGTAACTACAAATGATAGCATTACTACAGTTATGTTACGGTTGCTACAGTTACGTAACTACAAACTCTAGCATTACTGCAGTTATGTTACAGTTGCCACATTATAGCAAACACAATTATGTAACAGTTGCATTAACAAAATGTAACTACAGTTTTATGGCCAACACAGTTATGTAACAGGTTCATTAACACAATGTTATGTTACAGTCACATTTGCGTAACAATGCATTAAAATGATGTAACTACAATAGCACTAACACGATGTAACTGCAGTCATAAAATATTCATAGTTATGTTACTTTTACAATATTATACATTTCAGTTAATTAACTTACAAGTTGATTGTAATGTGTGTATGTATTAATATGTGATGACAATATTTACTGTCGTTGGTACGACAATGGGCGTGACCGAGCGATATGTAGGCATAACATGTTATAACATTACTATATGTAACTATGTTATGTAACTGTATAGCTATAGGTAACAATATGTAAAACAGGTAGTTAAGTCTGAGCTCTCCAGGAAGAGTTAGAGAACACATCCCCTTACCCAGACTAATCAGGAATGCCAAACACCCCTGATCATGTGCCGGAAATGTGGTCCACACACACACACACACACACACACACACACACACACACACACACACGTACAAACGAATGCACACGTACGCCCACACACTTTAGCCAGAAGCTAGAAGGAGATATAAATCAGAGATCACATGTAGGAAGGTGAGACAGTGAGAGAGACAGACAGAGACAGACAGAGTGAGACAGAGTAGGACAGGAGAGAACAAGAGTCAGACAAGGAGAGAGCGATAGGGAGTAGGAGAGTGAGAGTAAAGTAGAACAGCAGATAGCACAAACTGCTCCTAACCATAGGCTTACGGGTCACGCCAAGCTCTTAACTTTTATTCAAGTAACTGTCTCACAATAAACTCCATCGACCCAAATCTGCCTATTTCATCATCCCACTTAAAATACGAAGAGAAAAACGGAACGGAGAAGGCCTACACTGGTATCTCCTCCACGCCTCACCATTACTCTCTCCTAGCGACTCCATCGACGAACAACAAAATAACCTTCTCTATAGAATTACAACCATCGTATATTTAATTATGGATCGGATCGTAGATACTTTTACTTTCTCTTCTAAGTTGTTTTATTTTATAGTCATGTAAATAAACTGTGTTAAAAATGACAACATATTTTATGGTGTTCAAAAAGAAAAAAAAAAATGAGAAAAAAAATGAAAACTAAGAAGTAGCAGCATGTAGAGCAGCTACATGAATTTCCACAGGTATCCCAAATATTACGTGTTTCTGTGTACTCTCTTAAGCATAAAATTAAAGTAACAATACCAGTAACGGTAACTACCATAGTGATACGTATTTCATTCGCCTAACATGTCACACCCATGACGTTCAAAATGTATTACAATTAATAACGCTGCAAACCAGTAATTACCTACAATAAATTATATATATTAGCAAAATATGAAAACACTAATCACTTTGAAAAAAAAAAACTACTTCCATAAAGCCCATAAGGCAGCAGATGATAAACAACGTTTGGAATTAAACTATCTGTTGGATATTTGTGGCGCCTTAAATCATGCCCATACTAAAATTGTAGGTACAGTTGTAAGTAATCTGAAATTTGAAAGTTTATTCATTATATTACCGGAAAATTTAAAACCCACAAATTTTCAATCACCGGGACCCAAAATCACCAGCACTGAGTTACACCCTTCCATTATCATCTTTATTTGACACTGAAGTGAATGAAGCCACATAACATGGGTTCCTACGGTAATTTAAGGAGCTGCTCTAAATGCTGTTAATTAACGTCATGTTTTCCAATATCCACAGGTGAATTCATGCAGCTTAGAATTTAAGCTGAGCTGTCTCATCTAAGGCTCAGATATGACCCCTGGAATTGAAAGGGGTTAACTATACTCATTTTACTCTTCATCTTGAATGCTCAGTTGTAACAAACGATTAGCACTAGAATACGATACTGGTCACGAAGAAACGCTGTGAAAAAGGATGTAATCCATCATGCAAGTACTGTTCTACTGAGCTCCCGAACTGTGAAATAAGCAACAAAAGGACGAAATTCTCGGCCAAGTTAGAGTAAAAAGAGATGAGCTCGCGTTGATGTGAGGGTTCAGCACATACATTATTGCTTCATAGTCTTTCATCATCCACGCAGGCAGAAGTCCAGCAGTGGCAGTAAGAGATCCGGTTGCCTGGCTAAGCAGCACTACGCGGAAACTCGGAATAAACTTGCAAATGTACGCATGTGTGACGTGAGATCGTCAGCAACAGCAGCAACGAAAGAGACACTTATTATAGCCAATGATGAAGCTTTTCATAAGTATTATAAATGATTTAACTGTATAATGTGCATTGCAGCCTCCAGCCACAATTATGTGACTGACAGCGAGGTCATGCGGGACGATTTTATTACACTAGGAAGGATCTGTCATATAAAAAGTATTAAAGATGTTTGTACTGTAACCTCTGCAGTATGAAAGTCCATAACTATACTGCATACAATCGTCCCATGTTAGCGGGAGGGGGGGAAAGAAAGGACTTTTTTGTATCGAAAGGCATAAAAAATGGAACTTTAATTATGGTGTAATAGACAAATTCGAAGTTGAAAGAAGATGCACAAAGAAATGTATATGATACTGAAACCGTTCTTATTGTTTGTTATTTATTGCAGCAAAGAAAACCATTTATCATTTTTCAGTAACAGAATTACTTAAACATTTACAAAGTTTTGCAACAAAAAATGAGCTCAGTAATCTGTGTAAAAGAAAAACTGAAGGAAGGTTCATTGAAGGATGTTAGAACGGCTATTCTCATTGCTGCTGGGTAAATACATAGTTTATTGTGTGTGATAAATATGAAATTTTATCTCTAACCTTTTCATGTTCTCTCCTGACGTAATGCTCCTTCAGTGCCTAATGGATAATTATTGCTATTGTTTATATATTTCCATATTATTGACTTGGCTGGTGTTTTTAGTCAAGAGATACTGTAATGGTAAAGATCACATGACAGATGCCGACGTCAGGGATATAAATTCTCAGTAAGGAAAGCACTCTAAAATTTAGCACGGATTTTAAAAAATGTTTAATATGAACGGCAAGGTGGGTGAGCAAGTATGTATGCAGTGTGCATATGCATGTATATAGGCATGTAAATATGATGGCTATTATTACTCTTACGGTCTGAACCTGACACACCTCAACCCACGCGCCTCGTCCTGGGCTGCCAACCACGTCAAATCAAGAAAGAAATTTGCACAGTATTTCACTCCATATTCCATTGGTGGCTGACAGTCCTAAGCTTGACATGTTTCTGTCCACATGGTATTATTTTTTATACGATGCGTTAGAATGGCAAGTGACAGACAAAAAAGTATTAGGTCGACCCAGTGAAATGTCAACAGACTTCTGCTCTGACGGCACGATCGCAGAGAGAAATACTGATCCACTGTATTGCTAAAAAGAAAAAAAAAAACAGTGAACATAACTTTCAGAACACAAAGATGAGAGTCTGGAGGGCAGCGTGTTGTTGAGAATACCACGCAAGACAAAAATTAACCTGGGGGAAAAAATAACAAATCGATGTTACTGTTCCCAGCTGTTCAGAACACCCCTACCTTCGATGACACTGAATCGTATTCTGAAGAGACTTCGTATCACATCTTCTCTGGCGATATATTTGGAATATTCCACTCTATCCTCTTGTGTTAACCGTCTCATGATGGGGACACTTATGTATTCTATTCCTACTGATGCCAGACAATTTTACTCAGCTACGAGTGAGCACAGGAACCTGATTGTTAATACTGCAACCATTAAGGCCATAATGATCACAGCAACCCTGGTATTATATTGCATTTGGCGCCAGTTAGCTTGCTCATTGGAGGGTGAGTATACAGTTGGAACCTGAGAATGATAAATATGTCTCTTTGACATCGATTTGGTTAATATCTGTGTCTTTCATGAGGATATCACTGTGCACTGGACCAAATAAATCGGTAAGTGGTGATACGACATCCTGTACCAATAAGATATCCGTTCTCGTATGTTTGTTAAATCTGATCAAGTACAAATTCAGTTTCGTACCAAATCAGTTACTTTAACCCATACGTCCAATGATTTGAGAAAGTGAAGTGTGCAAGTATGGTGCGGGTGAGAGTGTGGTGAGAGATGGGGGCTTGGGAAAGAGTAATGCGTAGGTATGGGGTGGAGAGGGGTATAGGAAAGGGAGGTGCGTGGGGCTGAGAATGGTGTGGGAAAGAAAGGTGTGTGGGGATGCGTGTGGCAAGACTGGGGGTGTGGGAAAGGGGGGATGCGTGGGTGTGGTAAACTAGTAGTGTGGGAAAGATGCTTGAGATTAGTTGCTGGAAAGATGAAGATTTGTGTCTGCCTCCTGAGTCTTTGTATGAATGACAGTAGATTGAATAAATGTGTGGCAGAGTGAGAAAGGAATGACTGGGTATTGTCGTGTGGGAAA
>JAGKTI010002275.1:27793-69223 GCA_018397915.1 Birgus latro | reverse complement strand
ACATACTCCACCCATTTCTCCGCAACCAACACACCCACACCCCCATATCCGTCAGTTCCCCCCTGCCAAAACAGCTTATAGTAGCAATCCTTCCCAGCAATCTTTCTGGCTGATCCACCCCTGTACCGGACTTCCTGCAAACAAGCCACATCCACCCACCTCCTACTAAATGCCTCAACAACTTCCCCCGCTCTTCCCCTCAAACTTCCCACATTCCATGAGCCCACCCTAAACCCCCTGGATGATTTGCTGTCCTCAGGCTTGCTTTGATGCTTGTTATTGTACTTAGTCATAGTCGGTAAGATGAAGGGGGGTAAACATTCCAAAGGCCCAGCCCACTGCACAGTCCTAGGTCCAGGCAATGGATCTGGGACCCCTAGCCCACCAGCTTACTAGTGGCTGTGGTAGTGGCCTCGGGGCACCCTGCCAGGACAGCTGCAGGGACACCCTCCAAGTGCGCCTTGGCACTGCAACTGCCCCACCATTATACACCCACTGATAGGGCAGCCTCCTGGGGCGCTACTCCCAGGTTCGGGCCCCTCTCTATTGAGCGGAAGCAGCAGCCTGGGAACCGCAATGCCCTGTACCCTCTAGCACAGGTTCGAGCCCCATCTCGCCCCGGACCCGTGATCTATGCCGGCGGAACCCGTCAAGCCTCCCCCCGAAAGTCCGACACTAGGTAGCGGGGGCAAAGTTTTCTGGCCGCATGCCCTTGCTGGCGTCAACCCCTGTAACATAGTGGGGTACATTGTGTGATATGTAAAGTGCCTGTGGTGTAGTGCATATGATAGTTAGAGGAAATGTTTGGGAGAGCATGCTGGTCTACTCTCCATGTTACTGTCACACTGAAAAGGTCAGCAAGGGGGGATGATTAGGTAGCTAGTGAAAGGAGCTCCAGCTCTCCCTATCACCAGCATTCCATTCCCCTCAGGAGTACTACCCTGTTCGGCCCGTGCTACAGCCTCCTCCTACAAGTTAGTTGTTTTTACGGGGTGGGGCACTAACCCACCACCAACCCTTTCAGTCGCCTCTTACGACAAGCAGGGATACTGGGGGAGAGTTCTTGAAACCCCCTACCCCCCCCTGGGGGTAGGGGGTTTCAAGAATTCTCTAACAACTAAGGATGTGTGGATCAAATATTTGCAGTGAGACAGATAGCAAAGAAGGCTTGTGAGAATGACCATAAGGTGTTTATGGCATTCATGGATCTGGGAAAAGCATGACAAAGTAGACAGAGAAGGACTGTGGAAAGTTTTGCGCATGTATGGAGAAGATGGTAAGCTGCAGGTGTCGTCAAAAGTTTTTATGATGGTAGTGAAGCATGTGTAAGGGTTAATGGGCATCTAAGTGAATGGTTCACGATCGGTGTGGGCATGTGGCAAGATTGTGTGATGTCCCCATGGTTGTTCAATATACATATGGATGGGGTGATGAGAGAAGTAAAAACACGAGTAATGGAGAGGGGGATGGCGATGGTAATGAGTGGTGATGGATGGAATATCTCAGATCTGTTGTATGCTGATGATGCAGTGCTACTTGCAAATACCAGACAAGAACTTGGTAGAATAGTGCAGAGTTTTGCTGATGTCTGTGAGTGCCGTGCTCTGAAAGTAAATGTAGAAAAGAGTAAAGTGATGATTATTGAGAGAGAAGGTGACTCCCAGTGCGATGTCACAGTGAATGGAGAGACTCTGGAATTGGTGAGAGAGTTCAAATACTGATAGAAAAGAGAAGAAAATGTGCAAAAGAAGTTGAAAATAGAGTGACACAAGGAAGAAAAGTAGCTGGCGAAATGAAGGCCTTGATAAGAAACAGAGGCTTAAGTGTTGCAGCTGCACGAGGCTTACATGAAGGAGTGTTAGTGCCAACTTTAACATATGGATGTGAGACTATGGTGTGGCATGAAAATGTAAAGTCAAGAGTAAGAGCAGTGGAGATGGGACTGCTGAGAAATGTTTGTGAAGTAGAGAGGGTGGATAGGATACGAAATAATGTGATTTGTGAAAGATGTGGAGTGAGGAAGTCAGTGGACACCAGAATTGAAGAGAGTGTACTGCGATAGTATGGTCATATGGAGAGAATGGATAACAATAGAGTGGTGAAAAAGGTACATCTGAGCAAATCTGAAGGAGGTAGGAGTCGAGGTAGGCCAAGGAGAAGGTGGAGAGATATTGTGGATGAGTGTGTGAGGAAGAGAGGTTTGGAAGTCGGTGAGGCTAGGGAACTGACAAGAGATTGAGCTGGCAGGATGAATGCTGTGAGAAGAAGTGCATGATCAGGGATTTTGGCACCCCTTTTTAACGTGGCAGCGTCCGGATTGACTCTATCGGATACGTTTGTGTGAAGCTACAAAACTTGGTGAATGTTTTTGGCGTATCTGACAGAGCCAGGATTCTGGGGGCTTCAATGATGAGTGAATGGAAAGTGTGGCCCATTGGACTGGGCAAATCTGGGCTGTCTGGACGTTGCTACTCCTCACCCTGCCCTAGGGTTGGAAAGGAAGTCTGGATAATGATGATGATGATGATGAATAAGTGTGTTGTCCCAGATGACTGGCTGAAGAGTGTAACTGTAAATGTGTACAAGGGGAAGGGTGATGCCCTGGAAAGAGGAAATTATAGACCCATAAAGCTTTTATATCAGATAATATAGGTAATGGAGAGAGTTCTAGAAGGTATGATTAAAGAAAGAGTGAATGTTGATGAGATGCAGTTTGGGTTTATGCTAGGCAGGGGGACCATTGATGCCTTATTCATTGTTCAACAGCTTCAGGAAAAATATATAAGAAAGAAAAGGAAACTGTACTTTGTTTTTGTTGATTTGGAGAAAGCCTTTGACAGAGTCCCTAGACAGGTGGTGAAATGGGCAATGAGAAAGCTTGGGAGGAGTGGCTGGCTGAGGTGGTTATGACCATGTACAATATGTGGGTGCTTGCACCCAGGCAAAAGTGAAAGGAGATTTGAGCAATGAGTTTTCCGTGAATGTTACCGTGCATCAGGGGTCAGTTTGGGGTCCATTGTAGTAGTAGTAGTAGTAGTTGTTCCCTAGGCAGTCTAGCCGAACAGCCCCGAGTCCCTAAGGAAGGCCATGGCAGGGACAGGGCTTTCCCACAGAGCTCTCAAGGAGTGTATGTTGTGTTGTTGGCATAGGTGATTGTGTGCAATGCTGTCTTCCATGATGTTTTTAATAGTATGGGGTGCTGTGTTACATCCTGGACAGGCATTAGCGACAGAGTCATCCAGCCTCTTCTGATAACTCGAGAGGGCTGGATGATGCCCACATCTCAGCCAGCCCAGGTGGACCCTGTCCTCACGGGGGAGATAGCGTTCAGAAGGATGGATATCAGGAGGCCGTGCATGCAGCTGTGTGTTGTCTTTGAGTGACTGAATGGAACGGTGAGTGATTTGAGTATGAATATGCTTCTGGAAGCTGGTCTGAGGCAGGCAGCGAGGAAGAGATGAAAGTATTTGTGTATGATATCGTGTGCTGGGTGTTGTTTTGATGTTCCTTGGTGTGTGTGGATGTGCTGCCATGTAGGCCATGTAGTGTAGTGGATGTTGTGGGTTTGTGGAGGCTGCAATGAGAATTTGGGTGCCTTTCATGTCTAGATGATCCTTGACTTTGAGGACTTTGGTTTCTTGGTGTAGGTGGTCTGTAGGTGTAGTAGCTGTGAAGCCTGTGATTATTTTTAAGGCCTTGTTTTGTATCGTCTGAAGAGTGTTGTAGTGTGTTTTAGTGAGGTTAGGACCCCAAGCAGGGCTTGCATAATTCATCACTGAACGTATATATTGTTTGTATACTGTGGTGGTGGTTTCTTTGTTGTGTCCAAATGTTGTATGGGCAAGTGACTTTAAGGTATTGAGTCTAGGTGTTAATTTATTTTTGATGTTTGTGATGTGTTGTTTAAATGACATTGATGTACTGTATGTTACACCAAGGATTTTGGGTCTGTGTGTGTGTGGTAGGGGAGGGTTGTCTATGGTAAGGTGTGGAATGTGACTATGTTCTGCTGTCCAGTTTGTGAGAAGGGTGACTGTAGATTTGGCTGGGGCTATTTTGAGTCTGTTTATGGTGAACCATTCATGTAGTGTGTTGAGGTAAGGTTGGAGGATTTGTGTGGCTGTGTTTGCATTTTGGTGTGTGCATGTAAGAGTTATGTCATCTGCATAGGAAGCTATATGTATTTGTTGTGTATTGGGTGTGGGTATGTCATGCATGTATAGGTTCAAGAGTGCAGGAGACAAGACAGATCCTTAGGGGACACAATTTGTGAAGTTTCTGATGTTTGAGGACTGACCAGCAAAAGTTACATTTTTTTTTTTTTTTTATGTGTCCGACTCTGGGCACAGGCTTCACAGCCTGCTATCAAGGCCCAGCAGTCCTCCTACATACCAACACCTCTACATGTCACCACTTCGGCGCTAACACCCACCGTCCATATTGAATACATGCTAGGGCTGTCTCACACAGGACTGGTGTATTGGTACTATCGGGGGTATTTTTACGACATATCGCCGGGTCATCTGGTAGATCAGTAAAGTCTGATTTAATGAGATTCGAATCCTTAAACTGTTCCCTGCCCCAGTGAGGATTCGAACCTGGGTCTGTCGGGACTGCAAGCCACCTCTCTACTGATCGAGCCACCGCCTCCCCCAAATGTGCATATCTCCCTGCTAAGTAGTTTGTTAGCCATCTTGTTGTGTTATTGTGCATGTTTGTGTTGAATATTTTGTTTGTGAGGTTGTGGCAGGGGATGGAATCAAAGGCTTTACTAATGTCTACTGTAACAAGAAGTGTTCTATGTGGTGGCCTAGCTGAATTCATGCCATCAAAAACTCTCTGTGTGAGGTCTGTAAGAAGAGTGTTTGTGGAGTGTAGTGGCCTAAAACCATGTTGTGATGGGGCTAGGGGGGTGTGAGGTGTAACTATAGTCCTTCCAATACATGGTGAGCGTTTTGGCGTTGGCATTTCCGGGGGTTTCCCCGCATGCGACATTGCCAAACCTCGTACAGGGTCAATTGTCGGATTACTGGGTAAATTCTGTGTAGCACACAAGAACGAGTAGCAGGTGTAGCAGGGGTAGCTTCCATCTTGGGTGGCGGCAACCTGATCTTTGAATCAGAACGGTCATCCCCAAGCTCGGAGAAAAGCAACATCGGACAGCAACGCTGCCAAGTATTGTTGTATTTATACAAAATAATTGCTTTTTAAAAAGAAAGATACATTCATGACACTACAGTATATAGCCTTATTAAAGTAGTAAATATATACAAATTAATTCAGAAGCAGTAAATAAGTGACATAATTATAAGACAGAGTGATGTGTGTGTTGGGCGAGATTTGGCAGTGTCGCACGTGGGGGAACCCCCAGAAAAGCCAACGCCCAAACGCTCACCATATATTGGAAGGACTATAGTTGTAGTACCAGTCTTTCATTGACTTTGGAGGGGGTGCAGAGGAGTGTGATGGGGCAGTGTGAGGAAGGTAATGTGGGGTCTTTGTTGGGTTTGGGGATAGTGATGATAATGCCATGCTTCCAGATGTTGGGTATTATGTTGTGTGAGTAGCTGTAGTTTGATATGTTGGTGAGTGCCTGTATGCCTTGTGGTCCAATGTGTTTAAGGTGTATGTTGCTTATGTTGTCTGGTCCACAGGCAGATGAGTGCTTGAGGTTGCTGATGATGTGCTTCGTCTGGTTGTAAGTGAAAGGTGAGAAGTCTGGGTCTGTGGGGAACTGTCTCTTACGTCGGATGATACGTCGGTTGTCACGATGAGGGTTTAGATGGCTGACATGTGAAAAGTGGTTGATGAGAGTGTTTGCTTGTTGTTTGTTTGAAGGAATGGTGTCTGCTGTTGTGATGGCAGCGTGTGATTGTGTAGTGTTGCTGTTGGAGAGTGTGATGCTGTTTAGTGTTTTGCAGAGTTTGCTGGTGTTTGTTTTGTGATCAAGTAAGTGTTTGGAGATTATTCCAATTTAGTGTTTGCAGTTCTGATATTTTGTTGTTTATCTGAGTGTTTAGTTCTTGTATTTGTTGCATGGGGTCATGCGTATGCGGCGTTCGGGAGTGTCGTAGTGTGTCCTGTTGTCTGATAAGGCCTTGAATTTCTGGTGTGAAATTGGAGTTGTGTCTTTTTCTGTTGCCTCTGGGGATGTCTTTTGTCTGCATTTTGTATAACTGTATTGAAAGTGTGTACAGCGGTGTTGATGTTTGTGATGGATGTACTGTTTAATGTTTCAAAGTGTTGCTCTGTTTCAGTTATGAAGGCCTCCCAGTTGGCTCTCTTATAATTAGTGTAAGTGTGTCTGAGGCCAGCTGGGGTGATTCTGGTTTTGGTAGTGAGGATGATCGGAAGATGGTCAGAGCCAAGAGCTCTGACCTCTCTCCAGGAAGTTGTGGGGGCAAGGTTTGGGGAACAGAAGGTGATGTCTGGGGATGATGAGAGGAAGAGGGCTTGGTGTGGGATATGGGTATGAAGATTGAGATGATTGAGTATGAAAAAGTGATCTGTCTGGGTTTGTAGTGCCAGCCCTCTGTCTGTGTCAGGGTTGTTGACATACCAGGCCGACGCCTTGGCGTTGAAATCACCACCCAGGATGATGTTGGGTATGTTAGTGATGTGGTGTATTTGTGGAGAGTAATTGTGTGGTACTGTGGGGGATGACTGGGGGGGAATGTATATGTTGGCGATTGTTGTGTGTGATTTGTTACCAGTGCTTATTTTAATTGATTCTATTTCTGTCGTAGTGACATGTGGGGGAAGAAGTGACTTTGTGTGTGCACTGGTATCTGAAAAGTTGACAGATTTGTGTACCTGGGTGATGAGTCCACCGCCACCACCATCGGCCCGGTCCTGTCTGATGGTGGTGAAATTATGAAATGTAGGTGTTTTTTGTGTTGTGCATAGTTTTGTTTCTTGTAAGATGGCAATATGTATGTTGTGTTGTTTGATGAATTGTGTGAGTTCTTGTTTTTTTTGTGTTTATGCCATCTATGTTTAGTTGGAGAATGTTTGTTATGTGTGCAGTGTGTCCTGGGTGCTGCAGCACAGAGGGGAGGTGGTGGTGAGGGTGGAGAGGAAGGGGTAGGAGAAGGTTGTGGTGGAGCTAAGGGTTGGGGTGGATTAGTTAGGGATGGGATAGGAGGGGTTAGGGGATTAGATGGTGTGGGAAGGATTGGTGGGTTAGGCTGCGGAGGTCTGGGGGAAGTAGGAGTAGGGTTGGTGAAGGGGTTAGTGGGTGGGGGGAAGGAACAAAAGGAGCAGGTCCAGGTGTTTGTGTCCCTTGTTGTTTATCATGGTACTTGAAGCCCTCTCACATGACTTCAGAAATGGACTCCCTTGGGAGATGCTGTATGCTGATGTTTTGATGTTGGATGCAGAGAATGAAAGGGAGGGGGAGGAAAGATTTAGGAAGTGGAGAGATGGTATGGGGCACAAGGGCTTAAGTGAAAATCCAGATAAAATAAAAGTGATGATATCTAGGGTTGGTGATAGTGCTGTTAAAGAAGAGGTAGAGTGGCCATGTGCAATCTGTCACAAGGGTGTGGGAAGTAATTCCATCTTGTGCAGTGATTGTGATACATGGGTGCATAAGAAATGTAGTGGGTATTAGAGGTAGACTGTGAGATAATGCTGATTTTATTTGTGCGGCATGTTGGGGAAGGCAGGTGGAGATTGTTAGGCGTGAAAGGATTGAACTTGCTGTGAGTCTCTTGAGTGTGTGGAAGAGTTTTGTAATTTGGGAGACATGTTATGTGCTGGAAGTGGGGCTGGAGCTAGCTCTGTGGCTAGGGTGAGAAGTGGTTGGAAGAAGTTGAGGGAGCTGCTGCCTTTCCTGACATTGAGAGGACTTTCCTATGGGATCTTTGTATGTAGCATGTGTTAGAAGTGCAATACTGTAAGGACTGTGACACCAGGGCAGTAAAGGAAGAGGATATTTGCAGGCTCAAATGTACAGAAATGACAATGATTAGGAGGATGTGCAGTGCCTCCCTGCATGCAAGGCTTAGGAGGACTGAGTTTACAATGGAAGAGTTGAGAGGTAGGCTGGGACTGGAGTGTACTGGTGTTGTGATGAGGAGGGGTAGATTGAGATAGTCTGGGCATGTGGAGAGGATGGTGGATGATAATTGGGTGCAGGAAGAAGCATTAATACAGGAGGTGGGGTTGCGAGGGGTTGACCGAAATAGACATGGAACGAGGTCATTAAGTGTGACCTCAGGGTTAAGGGACTGAACAGGGAGGCTGCCAGAGACCAAGCAGCATGGACAGCTGCCATTAGCTGACCAAGGTTGACACATGCAAGCATGTTGGAGCCTTCAAAAACAAACAAAACTTTTTTTGGTCCAGTGATCAAGAAAAACTATACTGTAATTTCACTATGCAAATTATTCTTTGTTATTTATACTGAATTCTATATATTGTCAAAAGTTGTGGGCCAGTGTTTCCCGCCAACTGTGTAATAAGTAAGTACAGTACCACAATTTCCATTCCTTATTAGGTTAAGCTAGGCTAGGTTAATGTAATGGGGTCTGCGGGGCAAAGCCCCCCCCATTCAGGCTAGGGTAGGTTAGGTCAGGTTAGATTATATGTACAGGCAGACCCCAAGATATGATATCCCTATATGTGATACCCTGGCATAGTGATGGCAGTCACAATACCACCATACCCCGCCTGATGATGGCCACACCCCAGTTTAACGATGGGTCCTCCAATGTCTCGTCCAGGAGTGAGGGGTCAAAATTTTGTATCAAGTGCATTTCCACGGCCAGCTGAGCCCACCTGCCTCCCAGGATGTGCAGAAATGCTTGCACAGCCCACACAGCCATCGCTCACCCAGCGCACACCCATATCGTTCTTCTCGCACCGGCCGTCTCTGAGTGAGGAACTCTCTTACACTCGCCTACCCCACACCCTATTGCACCACCAACATTACACAAGCCGCTATTGTATTGCATCGTAACTGTGTCTGAGCAGTGCCGTGAGTAGGGCAGTGATACTAATCGTGTGTGAAGCGTGATTTTGTGTGAATTTTGGCCTAAATCAGTGTGATCATGTCTGATAAGGGCACTGCACGTGGTGGTGCTAGAGGTGACCTTAGTCGGGGTGGTAAGTGGCCAGCTAGTGTTAGTACTGGTGATGTTCCCTCAAAGCGTGCTCATAAAACTGTCTCAGGAAGTTAAATTAGATACTCTTAAGCACCACGACAGAGGCGAGGGCGCGTGTGCCATTGCCTCATCTCTCAACCTGGCTGAGTCAACTGTCTCCACCATTATCAAGAAGTGGGAGGACATCAAGGCTACCACCGGGAAGGTAGCAACCTTCACCACCTCCTGTCATACCAGCCATAGACAGCTTGTGATGGAGGAGCTGGAGTGGATGCTTTGCACATGGGTGGGGGAGCAGAAGAGGAAGAAGATGTCCATGAGTCAGGTGATCATTTGCATGAAGGCTCTCACACTGTGGGAAAAAATAAAGGTGTGGAATCTTGATGCTAGTAAAACCTGTAAGGCTAACCATGGGTGGTTTGACTGCTTCAAGAGGTAGGCAAGCCTGCACCATGTAAGGATATATGGTGAGGCGGCAAGTGTGGATACAGTGGCAGAGGCAGTGTTCCCTGATGAGCTGAAACGCATCATTGTGGAGAGTGGCTACAGTGCGGAGCAGGTTTTGAAATTTGACGAGATTGGGCTCTTTTGGAAGAGAATGTCCTCAAAGACATTTCTTGCAACTGAGGAAAAGTCTACAACAGGGTTCAAGACCTCAAAGGACCAGCTTACATTGCTGCTGGGGGGCAACTGAGGGTGCCCTAAAGTTAAAGCTGCTCCTTGTCTACCACCCTGAAAACACCAGGACTTTGGTGGGGTATATTAAGGAGAATTTAGGGGTGATATGGAAGTCCAACAAGATGGCCTGGCTGACTTCTGATACCTGTTTGTCATATTTCCACTCCTACCTCTCTCGTGTTCTCAAAAAGTATGCCTCGAGGGAGAACTTGGCGAACAGTTTTCTCATGGTGGTGGACAATGCACCTAGCCACCCTCCTGTAATGAAGTACTGGGCAAGCAACACAGAAGTTGTGTTCCTGCCCCCCAACACCACGTCCTTGTTGCAAACCATGTACCAGGGGGTGATCGCGAAGTTTAAGGCGTATTACCTCCGCCGATGTAGTGCTGCCTACTTCTTCCTTAGCCTTTATCATTCTTTTTCTGTGCCTGCCCTCCTTTCTTCCTATTTCTCCTATATTTCCTGTCACTTCTTACTGCTTTTCTTTCCTTTACAGGTGGCATTACACTGAGTGACAAGCCAAATGGTTTCCTGTAAGCCAAGAAACCATTTACAACGCTGGGTGGTAACCATATAACCAAACCATACATGCTCCCTATGTGTCAACAAGTGGGTTGGTGGAGGGTTAGTACCCCTCCCCATAAAAAAAAATAACTCAAAGTCAAATGGCCACCCCTTACGGGATTGTGGTGTCTGGCGATAGATAGATAGATAGACCTCCGCCGCACTATGCAGCAGTTAGTAAGGGGGTGTAACAGTGATGAGAAGAAGACATTGCAATCCTTCTAGAAAGGACACAATATACACCACGCCATCGAGAACATCATGGTTCCATGGCAGGAAGTAAGCCAGCCCACCATGAACGGTGTGTGCCAGAAGCTGTGGCTGGAGTGTGTTCACTCCCTCACCGACTTCCTCGAGGGCGTATGAGCTCCGCCGGTGGAATGGTTGTGGCAGGGCATTGTTTAACTGTCACACGAGGCGGGCTTTGGGGAGGTTGACGAGCAGGACGTGGAGGAGGTCCCCATCTCCCACGTCACCTGAGTTTCCACTGCAGCACTATGCCACTCCATCGCTACCTTCCTCACCCCAACCTTGATCTCCCACACAAATTCGGCCACTGCTTCTGTCTCCCTTGCCACCACATGAGCCACAGCATCTGTCTCCCTCACTACCTCATCAGTCATCGCAGCGGTCTCCCTCGCCACCTCATCAATCATCGCAGCTGTCTACCTCACCACCTCGTCATAGCAGCTGTCTCCCTCATCATCTCGTCTGTCATTGCATCGCACCCCATCGGCGCCAGATGAGTCATCGCATCGCACCCCATCGGCGCCACATGAGTCATCGCATCGCACCCCATCGGCACCACATGAGTCATCGCATCGCACCCCATCGCCATGCCCAAAGCCAGTGTTTCAGTTTCCTACTACCATCACTCCACCTTGCCAGGTTTCCCCCCCTACCCTCTGACCCTCCCCCAGAGATAGAGTTTGAAGGCTCTGATGAGGATGAGTAAGTGCTAGGGAGCACCGGACTGAAACTTAACAAATTAATCACTGGTCTGACTGAGATTCAATCTCAGGCCCTCACACTTTACAGGGGTGCACATTACCACTGAGCCAAAGAGAAGATCCCCGCTTTGCCTCTAAGCAACACGGGCTTTTATAGACCTCATTACTTCACTCTTTTCTACCCCTGGTGATTAATCTGATCGATTTCGAACATACAGTAGCGTAGGATCGGAGGACACTGCTGGGGGCGCTGAGTACCACATGGATAGCTCACCCCCAGGATGTAAAGACTAAGATGCTGTCAACAACAACATCATTGCCCCCCAACCCTCGCCTCACATCCAACACCGCTTCCAACCAATGTAATAACCAAACTGACACTTAATCACTAGTCTGACCAAGATTCGATCTCAGGCCCTCGGGCTTTATAGGCACACATGTTATCACTGTGCCAAAGAGAGGATCCTCGCTCTGCCTCTAAGCAGCGTGGGCTCTTATAGACCCCATTACACCCTAGCCTTGGAAAGGATAGCAAGGA
The DNA here is from genome assembly GCA_018397915.1 of Birgus latro. Lineage (NCBI taxonomy): Eukaryota > Metazoa > Arthropoda > Malacostraca > Decapoda > Coenobitidae > Birgus > Birgus latro. The sequence continues at coordinate 57,385 of JAGKTI010002275.1, read as the reverse complement.
TGACGACCAGGACCGGACATGGACTTACAAGATGTATGTGATGATAGGTGTTTTATATTTTCTGACCTATCTTCTATGATTTTCAGATTTTATTTGTCAGTGTTAGTGAATTATTTACAAATGTTAGGCTTAGGTAAGCTTCTTTTACAGCTGTTAGGCCATTTAACTTTTTATTGGACTCATTTGGTTGGGTTTAAGACTTGGTTGGGGGGAAACCCAAGGATCATAAACGCATCCCTATACAATACATGTTAAATCTACCCCAGTTTATGATACCCTGCCTAGCAATGGGTTTTTTCTTAACCATTTGCATCGTTAAACTGGGGTATGCCTGTATATATTTAGTCAGTCTCGACTGTTATTTTTTAATCGTATTTTGGGTAGCTTATGTTTTGAGGAAAATTGTTCTGAAAACTCAGTTCTAAAGCATTTTCTCTGTAGAAAAAGTCTCCAATAATAAACCACCCAAAATAAGGTAAAAAACAAGAAACAAAAATTGAGGAGTGGTACACAAGTTCCGAATATTTACCATTTCATGTTCTTACCATCATACAATTTTTTTCTATTAAGTTACGATACAGTTTCACACCCCTTGGGTTATATTGCTTGAGATAGTAGTTAACATTCAGTATGCCGGTAAGCTTAAAACATAATTTGATATCTGCAATCCATTCATCTGCCCAACTGAAAGCTAGTAACAGGCCTAAATCACGTTAAATAATGAATAACAATGCCTGCATCCAGGAATCTAAAGAATTACACAAGCTCCACGGCTTGAGTATTTCTACAATTTTCGAGGACGAACGGAAATGAAAACTACTCATGTGTGGCTTGTTAAGTACACTAGGCACTACTACCTTGAACAACCGTCGTTTCCAGCCACAATCAGGCACGATCAGCTGATGCGCTACCTCTGTAACAACTGTCTGCACTCGTTACCTCCTTTTGTCAGTCTTATGTTTGGTACTGTCTTATATAATAATAGAGTTTTTACCCCAGAGTGTTTCTCTGATAGGCAGTTAAACAAATATGTCTAAAAGTATACATCGTGCGATTTTTTGTCTTAAGTCAATCCTTAAATAGAAAAATATTAGAAACTAGAAGATTGTACCAACAAGAATGTCGCTTAAAGGGACCGTGCTGTTGTGTCGCTGCGTTTTTTCATTCGTCAGTGGAGGGTAAGAACAAATTGGAGGAAGGTTTGCCTAATCGAATAATATTAAGTACGTACCGGTTTGCCAAATACTTTAATATGACCTGCGTGCATTATCGATGCTCATTAATTCAGCTTACTCGTGGCTACACAGACAACATATTCAGAGTCGTCTGCTATATTGCTTTTACGCTAACTTGGCCTAAAATTACCATCTTTCTGTCCTTAATTCTGAACTGTAGCAATAGATTAACACTTGAATATGGTGCTAGTCATGAAGAAGTGCTGCCACTGAGCTACGTGAAATGAGCAGCAAAAGCACGAAAATCTAGGCCAAGTTAGCGTAAAACCAGTATAGCTCAGTGTTATTGCAGCCTGCGTTGGCAATGCATTTCCCGAGGGCATGGTCTTCACAACCTTTCTGTCATACACCACGCTCCACCACCTGACAATTTCCATCACCTCAGCCAGTATGAAGCTCTCTGAGCTGAAATTAACAACAGCAATAATCTATCTATCTATTGCCAGACGCCTCAATCCTGCACGGAGTGGCCACAAACAAATTGCCTTGATGTCGCTGTGTCCCCCGCCATTTCACTCCCCTGCTCGCAGCTCACACCCCCCTCTCTCATATACCTCTCCACTCCATCCCTCCATCTCATCCTCGGCCTCCCCCTCCCTCTACCCCCCTCCACCTCACTCACATTCACTCCTCGTCAGTCTATCACTCTCCATCCTCTCCACATGCCCAAACCACCTTAACGTGTTTCTCCTAACACTTCCAATCACGTCCACATCCACACCACAACGCTCCTTCATTTCCTCATTTGTTAGTCTGTCTCTCCATGTGGCTCCACATGCTCCTCTCAAATAACTAATTTCCATTGCTCTCACTCTTGCCTTCTGTCCCTTCAACACGGTCCAAGCTTCACTTCCACATGTTAGAGTTGGTATCACAATACTGTCATGTAGCAACTTTTTCACTTCCATGCTCACTTCCCTGTCTTATCACTGCTTTCAAGGAACCAGCAACCTTCCATCCTTGGTGCAGCCTTTCAAGCACTTCACCCTCCAGACTTCCAAATCTCCCTACGAGTATGTGGTGAAGGGTTTTCTCAGCCAATCACCGCTGCTGAAGCTCGTGATGTTGCACGGGGGTGGAGGGTAAGCGATCGCTGTAGTATTACCTATTTTTTTCATAGAGCAAGGCTATATCATAGCACCTATTATGGTATTAAAAATATATATATATTTTTTTATGTGGCCGACTCTGAGCATAGGCTTCACAGCGTGCTATCAAGGCCCAGCAGTCCTCTTACATACCATACACCTCTACATGTCACCACTTTGGCGCTAACACCCACCGTCCATATTGAATACAGGCTAGGGCTAGGTTAGGTTAGGTTATACTCCAGCGATCGCTTAAGCTCCACCCCCGTGTAACGTCACGAGCTTCGGCGGTGGTGATTGGCCGAGAAAACCCTTCACCACATCCTCGTAGGGAAGTCAGAAATACGCGACAGGGCTACAGCATGCAGACAAGGGATAGGGCTCAAACACAGGCTAACCAGTCTTATACGTACATTACCTTACAAACAAATACAGTGGACTTAACACAGTACACGTGGCAACACTATATATGGGGCACAAGTATGGTTTATCTTACAACAGTACGTATCAACGGGGGCAAGTATTCCGCAGAGCTATGACACTATTGATGATCACAAATATTACAGAAGGGTCGTGACATTACAATTGGAACACAAGTATTACACGAGGGTTGTGGGGCACAACATTATACCTAGTACATAACACACACGGTCCGTGATACTATAGAGAGGTCAAGTGTTACACAACGGTCACGATATTATGGACGGGATACAAATATTACACAGGGTCTATAACACTCAGAGTCCATGATATTATAGGGGGGGGGTCACAAGTATTACACAGGGGTCATGGCACTCTGGAGGGGGGGGATAAATATCACTCAGGGTCTATAGCACTATGGGCGGAACACAAGTGTTGCATAGAGTCGATAACACCACTGGTGGGGCACTGAGGTACACAGAGGCTACATCACAGGTAGGTACAGGTGACGGCCTGGTGAAGGAGGAGGGCCGTCAGGGGTGCACTCCCGATAGGGGCGCCGGTCTCGGGTGGCATGCTGTGAGTCTGGTGTAAGCTGGAGGGCAGCATGGTGGGCTGCCCTTCCTGGCGGGGGCCTTAGGAGTGTGATGGCCCTCGGGACTGGGGGCAAACAGGGCTAGGAGGCGCGCTGCATGGCACCTGCCCTTGGCCATGGTGGGAGTCCTGGAGGAGGGTCCAAGCTGGTCTGGGCCTGGGGTCGACTGCGGGGCGCCCCTTGAGGTCCGAGAGCTGCAGTTTTGCTGGGAGTGGAAGGCTGTCAGGGGTTGTCTGCGGCCACTCGCCCTTGGAGAGTCCGTCAGCTGCTGGGGGCATCAGGGGCTGGGCTGCAGGGACAGGACGCCCAGGCTTACAACAGGTCCGCTCCGGACACTCTCCGACAGAAGTCTGGCTGGGGAGCAGTCTCTGCCGTTTGTAGAGGAGAGGGAGCAGGAGGGGCGGGCTGAACCAGAGACGGTGCCCTCGTAGGGAGCCTCTGGGGTAGTGGAGGAGGGACAACCGTTGGTCTCTCCCTCAGCCTGGCAGGTCCGATGGACTCTACAAGAACTCCACTCCTGGGCAGAGGAAGGAGGTCCGGTGGACTCTCCTTCCGCCTGGCAGGTCCAGTGGACTCTATCCAGGCTCCCTCCCCAGATAGTGGACAAAGGAAGTCTGGTGAACTCTCCCTCGGCCCAACAGGTCCGATGGACTCTGTCGGGGGACCACTTGTCCTGGGGACAACAGGAGAAGGAAGTCTGGCAGACTTTCTGACTCCCGCGGCAGGTCCGATGGACTCTACCGGTCTCCTGCTGCCAGAGGAAAGTTTCAGCTGGGAGACGACTGGTGGTCTCTACCCCTGTGGCAGGTCTGGTAGACTCTACCACAGCTCCGTTCCTTTCCCTGGGACTGCAGGTGAGGGTCGTCTGGTGGACGGTCCAAGACGCCTGCTCCTGAAGGTGGGTGGCAAAAGAAGGAGGTCCTGTGGACTCCCCTTCTACAGCAGGTCTGATGGACTCTGCTGCACCACTGCTCCCGTGGGGAAAAGTAGGGCTTTGAGAACCAGTGGTCTTTCTACCTTTTCTAGTGGCAGGTCCAGTGGACTCTGCTACTGAGGGCCTAATTAAGACTGTATAAGTACAAGTCCCATACGTACAAGTCCCACCCCAAGTCTGGTGAGCACTGTCCTCATCAGAGGGTATTGCACCTGACCGATACACTTCTCGTGGGACTGGTTGGGTGGAAGAGGGGCATAAGGTAGCTGAGGACGTGGGCCGGTGTGGCACGGGTCACCTGTAAGCCTTCCCGTGGCCTCCTCTTGGGGTGGGTGTTGCCTCCCTATGTCCTCCTTTTGGGGTGGGTGTTGCCTCCCCATGTCCTCCTCTTGGGGCGGTGGTGTCGGGGTCGCTCCGTCGGGTGGGCATTTCAATAATCATCATCATCATCACATCATTATCCGGACCTCCTTAATTCCCACCCTAGAGCAGGGTGAGGAGTAGCAATGTCCTGACAGCCCAAATTTGCCCAGTCCAATGGGCCACGCTTCCATCCATTCTTCATTCAAGCCCTTGCAGTCCTGGCTCTGTCGGATACGCCAAATACATTCACCACATTCTGTAGCTTCACATAAACGTATCCAATAGAGTCACTCCGGATGCTGACATGTTAAAAAGGGGTACCAAATCCCTGATCATGCACTTCTTACAACATTCATCCAGCCAATTCGATCTCTTTTCAGTTCCCTAGCCTCACCGAATTCCAAACCTCTCATCCTCACACACTCATCCACAATATCTCTCCATCTTCTCCTTGGCCTAGCTCGCCTCCTCTCTCTTTCAAATTCACTCAGATATACCTTTTTCACCACTCTATTGTTATCCATTCTCTCCACATGACCATACCATCTCAGTACACTCTCTTCGATTCTGGTGTCCACAGACCTCCTCACTCCACATCTTTCACGAACCAAATTATTTCATATCTTATCCACCCTCTGTACTCCACATACACTCCTCAGCAGTCCCATCTCCACTGCTCTTACTCTTGACTTTTTATTTTCATTCCACACCATAGTCTCACATCCATATGTTAAAGTTGGCACTAACACTCCATGTAATCCTCGTGCAACTGCAACACTTAAGCCCCTGTTTCTTATCAAGACCTTCATTGCACCAGCTACTTTTCTTCCTTGTGTCACTCTACTTTCTGCTTCTTTTGCACATTTTCTCTCATTTCTATCACCGTACGCAGGTGTTTGTACTCTCTCACCAATTCCAGTCTCTCTCCATTCACTAACATCGCACTTGGAGTCACCTGCTCTTGCAGTAACCATCACTTTACTTTTTTCTGCATTTACTCTCAGGGCACGACACTCAAAGACATCAACAAAACTCTGCACTATTCAACCAAGTTCTTGTCCGGTATTTGCTAGTAGTATTGCATCATCAGCATACAGCAAATTTGAGATATTCCATTCATTACCAGCGACATCCCCCTCTCCATTACTCGTATTTTTACTTCTCTCATCACCCCATCCATATATATATTGAACAACCATGGGGACATCACACAACCTTGTCTCATGCCCACAGCGATTGTGAACCATTCACTTATATGCCCATTAAACCTTACACATGCTTCACTACCATCATAAAAACTCATGACGGCACCTAGCAGCTTAACATCTACACCGTACATGTGCAAAACTTTCCACAATCCTTCTCTGTCCACTTTGTCGTATGGTTTTTTCCAGATCCACGAATGCCATAAACACCTTATGATCCTTCTCACAAGCCTTCTCTGCTATCTGTCTCACTGCAAATATTCGATCCACACATCCTCTGCCACTCCTAAAGCCACCCTGTTCATCACTCACTAGGACTTCTGATATCTCTCATACTATCTCTATAATAATTCTTCCATGTATTCCCTAACGCACTCAGTAAACTTATGCCACGATAATTCTTGGACTCAACTCACCTTTATTTTTGTACACGGGTACAATCTCCACTCTGCTGGCACAGTTTCACTCATCCATGCCTTCTTACAAGCGCCTCATTCCACTCTCTCCAGTACACTTAATCATCTTTGCATACACCTCATCAACCCCAGCTGCTTTCCCATTTTTCAGCTGCTTCACAGCACTCTTCACCTGTGCAAGTGTCACGTATCCTGGCACTGTATTCCTTCTTTGCACACCCCCAAAACCAATCATGTTTAGAACCGTTCTGCTCTCTTTATTCCCATTCATCAGGCTTTTAAAATATTCTTTCCATCTGGTCCTTACTTCATCTCCATGGGCCAATAATCTACCACTTACATCCTTCAGACCATCACATATCTTTCCGCTTTCACTTCTACATTTCCACACCTTTTTCCAGAAGAACTTCCTATTTTCAGAGTTGCTTGCATTAATTTTTTTCCTAGATCATCATTTACCTCCTCCTTTTCCCTCTTCACTAGTCTCTTTACGTTCTTCTTGTTCAGTTCTTATTACAACTAAACCCCTGTCCTGTAGCCACTTTAACCACTTATTCCTTTCCTCCACTACTCTCTTAACCTCATCATCCCGCCATGCCGTACCTTTCTTCTTTGTTGTTACTCTTGCCACACCACACACTGCTTTAGTATCCCTAACTAAGCAATCCCTATATGCATTCCACAGGCTGTCCAGATCCATTTCATTCCAATTCACTGATTCTGACTCCTCCCCTACTTCGTCCTGTAATCATCTGCCATTTCTTTGATCCTCAGCTTCTCAACTTTCAGTCTTTCTCCCTGACTGCTCCTCTCTCTCCTGATCTGTCTCACTCCTCAGCTTGATCTGGCATACCACACCCATATGATCTGACAGACCTCCACATCGTCCTCTCATGGCCTTCGTATCAGCAACCATTCCCAGCATCAACCTGGGACATTATAATGTGGTAGGCAGGGATTCAACCAACCACTCACCCAGTGTAGTGCAACCTTCGGGTGACTACACTAAACGACAGGCCAAATAGAAAGCCACGTGTAATGATATAACTAACTGGGCGCCCAGTGGTTTGATGAATTAAGGCACTCCTGCTGCATAGGGACTCTGGGTTTTCGTCCGAGGAATAGCTGGGGTTCACTGCTGGCATGCCATTCAGGGAAGAACGAAGCTTGTCACCCATGCCTTAAATGCTGACATTTTCAATGTGGAAATAGGATTAGGGAGATTCTGTTTTTAATTCCTGTGAATTTTCATAGGCTGCATTTCACTTGGGGGCAAAATCCAATTTGTTGCTATTTCAATTAGGCACCAATATACCACTTCATATGGGCGCCAAAATATCGATACTGACCAAACCCGAATGCCGTTGTAGGAGTGGAGGTGGGTCACTGCGTCAAGGGCGGTTTCAGGATTGAGCACTACAGTATATGTCGTGACTGGGTGAACAGGTGATTGCCCTGTTGGTGGAGTTTGGAGAACATCTGTGATGGTACCCAGGGGAGTCGATCTTTGTCGCGCCACTGCTGTAAGAGGTTTGGTTCGACGTGGATGGAGTTGATCGGTAGCTGGGACAGGGCATCGGTGTTGGTGCCAGGGCGATAGGCTATCTCGCAGTTAAACTGTTTGAGAGTTTCCCTCCATCTGATGAGTTAAGCGTTGTGGGTGGTGGACTCCCATAACCACTGAAGCGATTGATGGTCAGTAATGATGGTGACGTGTGTCTCCGAGAGGTAGACTCGAAAGTGCTCCAATTCCCAAATGATGCCTAGGCATTCTCATTTGGTGGCGGCGTAGTTTTTCTCGGCTTGGTTTAAGGGTGTGGCTGGCGCAGGCGATGATGTGTTCCTGCCTTTCTTGAACCTGGGTGAGGACGGCGCTGATTGCCATTAGAGACACGTCCGTGTACAAGCGGAAAGGCAGGATGTGGTCAGGGAATGCAACGATTGGGGCCGTGATGAGTTTAGTTTTTAGAATGTGGAGTGCTGTGATCCACTCGTCAATCCAGGTGAAAGGTTCACCCTTTTTTGTCATGTCGTGGAGAGGTTTAGCAATGTCAGCGAATCCCATTACAAAATGCCGGTAAAGAGGTGAGCCCCAGGAAGGCATGAACTTCATGGACATCTCAGGGCGGGAGAAGGTCTGCGATGGCACGCAGCTTGTCGGGATCAGGTGCCATTCCTTCCTTCGAGATGATGTGTCCCAGGAAGGAAATAGATCGGGCAGCCAGGACGCATTTTGATGGTCTGAGTTTGAGTCCAGCCTGACGGATAGGCAGGAAGACCGTTTTGAGGCGCTGGAGATGGTCTGCCCATGTCTTGCTGAAGATGATCTTGTCGTCCAGGTATGCCAGGCAGATTTCCCAGGTGAGGCCACTGAGGACCGACTCCATTAATCTGGACAATGTGGTGGGGGCATTGCAGAGTCCAAGTGGGAGTATGTTGAATTCATAGTGTTTTCCATTGCTGGTTGAAAACGCTGTCTTCTCCCTGTCCTCGGGGTGTATGGGGACTTGCCAGTATCCTGATTGTAGGTGCAAGGTGGAGAACCAGGATGCTCCATATAGGGAGTCAAGGGAGTCGTCTATTCTGGGTAGGGGGGTGGCATCCTTGGTAGGTACGTCGTTGAGTTGCCTGTAATCCACACAGAAACGCATGGTGCCGTCATTCTTCTTGACCAGCACGACGGGTGAGGGCCACAGGCAAGTAGAGGGTGAGATGACACCGGCATCAAGCATTTCCTGGACCTGCCAGTTTTCCTTCGCTCATTGTTTGGGGTTTTCTTGCCGTGATGGTTGATGAATGCGTGGTCCTGTGGAGTAGACTTCATGCGTCAGGTACGTGGTGTGGCCAATGTCTGCTGGTCCTAACACTAAGAGGTCTTGGAAGTCCAGGAGGAGGCATCAGAGACTGTCCACTTGGTGAGGTGAGAGGTGTTCAGGTAGGGGGGGTAGGGTGGCAGGGGGTAGGGGGGGTGCACAGGGCCCGGCTTCATCTCTCCAACCACAAATCCTTTGGGCAGGGTGAGTGGGATGGTGCAGATATTGGCGATGCGTACTGCTCCAAGGTGGGGGGAAGGAAGGTGGGGGAAGGAAGGTGGGGGACAGCCGGCAGGAGAGGGCTCCTGGTGGTAGGTTGGGGGAGAACAGGACGGAGGTTCTGGTGGGCCTGTTCAGATGTAGCCAGGCTTCGTGCTGGGGAGGGATGTTCAGCGGAGGCAATGGTTGCTGGGCAGGTGGGGTGTGGAGGAGAGTGGAGGTAGCGGGCAGGGTGGAGGTCACGGGGGGGTAGAGTGAGGGGAGGGCAGGGGTGTGCATGTGCAGAGTGGTTGGGGGGGGGAAGTCTGGAGGCTTGTGGAACTGGAGACATCTCTTGTGACAGTCAGTGCTGGTGTGCAGTTTTTGCAGGAGATCCAGTCCCAAATAACCATCATACACATGGCACATTGAGTCAAAGATGATGAACTTATATTGGGTGGAGAATTGTTGGTGGGTGTCGGTATGCAGGGCCCAGGTTTCCCCCCGTATTGGCAGGGGGCCATCCCCCGCATCCACTAGATGAGCTGAAGTAAGGAAAAGCAGACCAAGAGCCGATTTGTGGCAGGAGTAAAAGTGGCTGTAGAGGCACGACCTGGCCGTTCCCATGTTGACCAGTAGCCTAGCATTTACCCAATTCAGTCTCATCTTGTTGTAGACTGGGGGGCAGTATTTTTGTTAGGTGTCCCCTGCCACCATGGGGTGGTGCAGGGGCGGCCCTAAAAATCCAGCTGCTGCGTGACGTCATCTTCCTCTGGCTCCATCTCCCTGGGGTTGCGGCCGAGGCAGTCGGTGGGTGAGGCGTCATCCCCGGTGCCCTTGTCATCCAGGGAAGAGACCTTGCGGCGTCCCTGGGTGGTTGCCTTGCTCCAGGCAGCCTTGAGCTGCTCCCGGATGTCATGGTGGGGACATCTGTGGCTGCAGGCAGAAAATTCCCACAGGTTGATGGATATAAAGTTTGTATTCTCCTTGGAGGTGGGACATCTTTTGGTGGGGTGTGCCCTGGGCATGGGGGACATTGATGGAGGACTTGTGGGGGTGTCCTTGGTTTGTGGTGTGGTGGCGCCTTTTGGGTGGGAAATTTGCTCATGACGCCAATGTGCTGTGGGGTGGAGCGGGCAGCTAGGAGATGCCTCACCAGCTGGATATCTCTATCTAGGTCTCCCATTGGGTCATGTAAAATGTTCTCTGATGACACTGGGGAGGATCCTCAGGAGTGTGTTGAAGATATGCTGTTCCCGGGTTTCTGCATCAGTTTCCGGGTATGCGGCGGTGACAAGCCGCCTGGCCTGGATGAGTGTGTCATCCAGGCTGCCGTTGTAGGTGAGGGTGTTGAGCTGTGATAAGGCTATGACTTTTCCCAAGGGTGGGATGACTGCTTGGGTCACAATTTGGGTGAAGTTTGCCCATGTCAGCTCCAGGATGATCTTTGGCGCGAAGCTTGCCGCTGCTTTGCTCAGGTGAGGCAGGGTAACTGCTATTTTCTGCCTGTCACCCTCAAATCCTATGTCCAGGAGCGGCTTGACCTTGGATAGGTATGTGTCAATATCACATTGCTCGGGGTCGACTTTGGGCAATTGCACGAGGGGTTTGGTCGCCATTTTGCTATACTTTCCCTTAGTTCCTTGTTGCTGCTGACTGGATCGAGAACCGCCGCTAGCCACCAGCGCTTTGCAACATGTTCAGAGTTCAGCTACTTGCCCTTTGATCAAGCGCACTAGCATAGGGTTCTTTGCTGGACCCGGTCTAGGGCACGCAACTAGAGGAGCAGGGCACAAAAACTCTGGTCAACCAACCTTACATGTATATTGCCTTAAGTTCACAACATTGAATACAATGTAAATATAACACTGGCACAATACACTATGCAGGTTTCAGGCACTTTCAGGACTGGAGGACTCTGTCTGGGCTACTGACATCTCGGTTGATCACAGGTGTCGGCCTGGTATAGGGGGAGTCCTGTCAGGTGCGCCCTCTCTCAGGGGGCATGGGATTACTGCCGAGAGCCGAGTCATCCAGAGTGAACTGCAGGGCAGTGTGGAGAGAGGCACTTCCCTTCAGGGGCCTCGGCGGGGATCTTGGTCCTCGGGACTGGGACCAAACAGGGAGAGTAGGCATGGTTGCCTGCGCCCACCCTGGGAAGGTCACTGTCTGATGGGGCTGGGGAGGTCACGCCCTGGGGTCCTGTGGGCACCTCAGGGAGTCCGGGAGCTGCGGTCTCGCTCTGGTTGGGTTGCCGTCAGGTGTGGTCTGCGGCGTCCCCTCCTTCGGAAGTCCGACAGCGGGTGGTCTCGTCTGGACGCCAGCTGCACTTCTCAAACCCCCGGGGTCACCTCCTCCAGGCGTAGCACCTCCTGGGGGCTGCCTCTGTGAGGAGAAAAGGAGGGGTGTCCCGCTCGGCTGCAGGAGGGGTGAACCAAGCAAGGGACGTCCTCTGTATGGGAAGTCACAGGGGGCGAGGTACGGGTGGTGTCTGTTTCCTCCCTGGCGCAGCTAGTGGCTGTCGCCGAGGTCCCAAGGGCAGCAGGGGTAGAGCCAGTGCCGCAAGTGGCCATCACTAGGGCCCGACTTCCCGTAAGGACTGTAGGCAAGGTGCAGTTGATGGCCATCACCCATCTACTTGTGCACCTAGTGGCAGTCACCGAGGTGCTATTGGGCTAGTGGCTGTCACTTGCCCTCCAGTGTGGCTAGTGGCCATCACCGGCGTCTCGTTCCCTGAGTGGACTGTAAGTGATGCACGGTTAGCGGCTGTCACTTGTTTACTGGTGCGGCTAGTAGCCGTCACCGAGGTCCTGTGATGTGAGAGGACTACAGGCAAGGTGCAGCTAGTGGCCGCCACCTGTCTGCTCATGCGGCTAGTGGCCGTCACCGAGGTCCAGCTCCCAGGGGTAGCTGCAGAAGGAGAGCAGGCAGTGGCCGCCTCTCCCCTAGTGCAGCTAGTGGCCATCACTGGTTTCTGCAGAGGGGGGGATGTAGCTGCAGAGCAGCTAGTGGCCGTCTCCTTCCTAGTGCGGCTAGTGGCTGTCTTTTGGGTGCTGTCTGGGGCAGTGGTATCAGCCCCTTCCCAAACCTGTCGAGCACTGGTCCGTCTGGAGAATAACCTGCCGGGGCTGCGGAGTTGGTGTTGGGTCATCTGAGGGTAAGAGGGGGGTAGGCCCGTCTGTCCCTAGCCCTCTATGCGCCTCCCGGTGGCCTCCTTGTGGGGTGCATGTCGCACCCCTGTTGTCCCTCCGTGGGATGGTTGTTGCGCCACCCAACCTGCGGTGTTCCCTCCCCTGGTGTTTCGTCGGGGTGGGTATTTCAATTATTATCATTATTATTATTATTATTATTATTAATGCGACCTAGTTATACAGTTTGAGCAGGTCATGTTATTGTTTCGTTAAGTTTGGTTAGGTTACTTTGGTTAATATAAGCCAAGTTTGTTCGTAGTTCATCTGATATTAGATTTACTGGGGTAGATGCACGAACATAGTTTCGATCATCTTTTTCTCGTAATTTGGATTTCTTTTAGCAGGAAAATTAGGAGAAATGGGAGAATACCACACTGTTCCTTCTTTGTTAGTTTACAGGTCTTGGTTGCGAGAGGTATTTTATGTTTACTTGCAAACAGACGCCCTGGCTAATACCGCACGTTTTTTTTTTTTTTCTATCCCTCCTGCAACAACAGATCCTATATTCTTTACGTTAGGTTGGCCTACAATTGTCATCTTTCTTTCTTGAATGCTGAGATGTAACTATGAGATGATGTCAGCCACACAGTGCTTTGGGAACGATGTAGAGCCGGAGCATCGCCTTTTTTTTTTTTTTTTTTGCCAATGAGGTATGTGAAATAAACTACAGTGGGTCCCTATTCTAGATCGGGTCGGTATCTCTAAGGAATAGGACTGGACACAAAACAAGGCAGTGAATTTTACACACATGTATTACAAATATCTTCCCAGAGACAATAATACATCAACAAATACATTAGATGCTGGGTTTGCCGGGGATGGGTTAACAACTCAACACATGGTTTTACTTGATTGGAAATCTGTCACTATACCGGCAGGTAGAAAGTATGGTAATATTTACCCAGCACTTATGACACATAAAATACACTCATGATTCAGGACACAGGAATGAATTTACCACAATTTCCCAATCTCGTATAGCACTGGACGGCACTGGTATATAAATTACGTTAACACCTGTGTCATAGACTCTTTCCAGCCGGAAGTCTATCTCAGGTTCGTTCGTTCGTTGTAGATTCGCATCCGCATAGCGGATGCACGGGCCTTATGCATTTAGCGGGCCCGTCAGTGTTGTGTGCTGTGTTGGTTATTGTTATGGCGAATGAGACCGTGAGAGGGGCTGTGTGTGTTGCGTGTTGTTCTGTGTATGTGTGTTGTGTGTGTGTTGTGTGTCTGTGGTTGTCGTCTATCTCAAGTAGTCAGCCGAGCAGTGATCATTGAAAGGGGGGGATGCGGTATTCTAGTGGGACATTTGGAGATGCCCAGACATACCCTAACTAATGTGCCCGGACACTTGGGTGGGTAGAGGTTTAATACACAAGGGGAAGGCACGATGGGAATAATATCTATTCCTTCTGTTAGCCACTGAGGTGTTTTGCGTGCCTGTGCACTGGGGAGGGAGAGTTTCAATAAACCAGGGAATGGCACAATCGGCATAATATTATTGTTCTGTTGGTCACTGAGGTGTTTCGTTCACTGGGGGATGTGCAGGACTCCACTCGGGATATAAAGTAGGCCAAAGTTACTATTAGGCTCGTCCAATCTTACACTCTGGGCTCCTGGTCACTTATCACTAGAATATACCATAGGGAATCACTCGGATGGTATAAACTAATGCACACACATATATCTGGGTCTAGAAAGCACACACATAGGTAAAGTCCACTCACTTCACTACCACTGGTGGGCCGCAGGTCGATTCCTCCATCCAGAGGAAGGGCAGAGTGACGTGCCCCTGGACAGGGCCCCACACGTAGTCGTGGGACTAGGGGCTCGGCCCGAAGAGAGCCAGGAGATGGGCCTGACATCGAGTCTGGGAGAGACTCAGAGAAGTCTCGCCCACAGGTAAGTCGCGCCCTGGTGTTTGGAGCAACTCCTGGGGTGACTGAGGACCCAGGATACTGGAACCCGGAGTGGCTGGACTGCAGCAATGGCTGGAGGGCGGCGTCGCCATCAGGGTCGTCACACGGGGACCTCGGGCCGGGGGAGCAGTGGACAGGGCCCGACGTCGGTTGTGGGGTCTGCTGGGGCTCTGCTTCGGCCGCTGTTCACACTGGTAGAGTTGCAGGGAACCAAGGCCTCAGGTGAGGCCTTGCCACGGCTCGGGGGAGGGGTCCTCTCTGGCTGCAGGATCTCCTGTGGGAGAGAAGCGGACTGTGGCCTGCTCTACCTCCGGCCTGATGTGACTAATGGCCAACGTCGTAGTGGCACAGGGGACAACAGCTTCAGTACGGCTAGTGGCCTGCTCTACCTCGGGCCTGACGTGACTAATGGCCGATGTCGTGGTGGCACAGCGGACAACAGCTTCAGTGCGGCTAGTTGCCGGCTCTACCTCTGGCCTGACATGACTAGTGGCCGACGTGGTGGCACAGGGGACTGCAGCTCCAGGGCGGCTAGGTGCCTGCTCTACCTCTGGCCTGACGTGCCACTGTGACTAGTGGCCGACGTCGTAGTGGCACAGGGGGTTGTAGCTCTGGTGTGGCTAATGGCCCGTACCGTGGAGCTAAGAGGACTAGTAGCAGAGGGACGGACTGTGGCCAATCCTGCCTCGTACACAGTACGGCTTGTGGCTGGTACTGCGGCGCTGCTCTTGGGGGAACGACTACAGGAGTCGGACGACTTGTGACCTGTCCTGCCTGACCGACACGCGTCCGTGCCGCGGCCCTGGGGATGCAACTGGGGAACGGACTGTGGCCGGTTCTGCCCCGTACCCGGTATGACAATGGCCAATACCGCGGCATTGCGTGGAGTTGTAAACTCCACCCCTTACCTGGTGAGTGGAATTTCGGCCGGAGACTAGGCGCCAGCAACTGCTACCTTTCCGGGGCATCACCTGGGAGTAAGAGGGGGGCCGGGGAGCGATACAGGTGCGCCGTCCCTGTTCCCAGCCGCTCAGTGTCAGCGGCAGACCCCCTGTGGTGCTTGGGGTGTTGATGTCGTCTGCATTGGCCGTCGCGTCGTCTGCAGCCTCAATTCCTAACTCCTGTATTTCATTTATCATAGACTGTTCTCTTGGTTTCAAATTACTGTATATTTTACATTACTTTTTTAAGGGTGAATTTCGTATTACGTTTAGTGTTTTATGATGAATTTAGCTTTTCTGATTAGCGATTTTTATGAATTTAATTTTGCTGTGTAGATTAATAGCTTTTAGGATTTAGTTTTGCTGTTAAATGTTTTCTAGGAAGTTGAATATGGTTAAGTTGTTTAATTTAGTGATTAGCAAAACGAATTTAGTGTATTTTTATTCATATATTTGTAAAATGATAATTCAGTGCATTGTTTTGGGCAGGGACATCCATCATCCACTCAGCTGATGCAGTGTTGGCCTCGGGTGACTACAAAGAATGACAGCCCAAGTGGTTTCCTGCAAACCAGGAAACCACTTACTACGTTGGGTGGTAACTATTTAGGTAAATGACTTTTGGTTGAGCCTGTAACGGTTTACATCTAAGGGATAATCGGGGTTTACTGCACACGTAATGCCACCCAGGGACGAGTGAGGGTGGCCACCTCTCCCCTTAGCCTGTCACATCCAGACCGATTTCCCACCTTCGATACCCCCCAGTCCCGAACAATTTCGGGGGGAAAAAAAAAAAGGCTCAAACCTTCACTCTTGGTGAGAAACATCGAGAATTCATAAAGAAATAATCCTCCTGAGCCTATAAATGGTCCTACAGGTGATGAGTCAGCCTTACCTTTCGTTCTTTCTCAGGGTATATGGCCTCAATGAAAACGAACAATGGGAGGCTAAACTAATTCAAGCCACTTTGAATTACGTATTTATTTATTTATTGGGTACGAATTTATGTGTAGTACAAGACTATATTGTTTTTCACACAATTATATAGGCAATAGAAGCATTGTTCAGTCACCAAACACATCCACATATGGCACCTTCCTTTACGACATTACCACCTCATCACTTCTGTTTCTTGCTCTAGCTTCTTTATTTCTTGCTCTAGCTTCTTTATTTCTTTGTCCTCCACCTCAGGAATCACATTCACCATAAATTTCGTCATCAGAGAGACCAAGGGGCAACATGTCTTTACTGGCCAGGTCACTGCTAACAGGTGAATTGCCGAGTATGGGGGGAGAGGGGGAGGGGGGTCAGGTGGAGCCAGGCAGTATCCCCACTTGACAGCAGATAGAAGAAGGTCTCCCACATATGCCTACCAAAAATCACCCGTGAAACCTGAAAACTGTGCAAATTATGAACCTTATAATTGCGCGACGTACCCGTACGTTGATGGGTCTAGCTGTGACAAAATGTTGCGATGTACCCATACGTCGACGGGACGCCTTGGGTTAAAGATCAGGTTGAGTAGCCTTGCTCCAATGTCCTCTGTGCCCCTGATAAAGAAAAAGATGGATGGATGAGAATATAATGGATAAATGAACTTAATTTTGTTCATTTATTTTTAGGAAATTACACACACACACACACACACACACACATCAGTATCCCTGACCAGTATTGTAAGCATCTTTAAGCAAGGTACTAGAAAAGCTAATAAGAAAAATTTGGGTAAACCATCTGGAAAAATACAATATGATAACAGAAAGACAGTTCGGTTTTAGAAAAAGACAATCATGTGTTACAAATCCATTAAGCTACTATGATACTGTTGCAGAAACACTACAGAAAAGAGAAGGATGGGTAGACAGTATCTATTTAGATTTCAAGAAAGCATTCGACAGAATACCACACCAAAGACTTTTACGGAAACTGAACCATCAAGGAGGAATTAAAGGTAATCTGTTTTGTTGAATGCAGGATTTTCTCAGAAAAAGGAAAATGAGAACAGTACTAAGGGGAAATTACTCATCAAGGAGGGAAGTGACTAGTGGGGTTCCACAGAACTCAGTGTTGGCACCAATTATGTTTTTAGTTTATATAAATGATGCAGACAGGAACATTGGAAATGGAAGCCATCTAAATATGTTTCCTGATGATGTGACAATACTAGAGAATTACAAACACACTCTTGCAGAGAGCTACAAGAAGAATTAAATAAAGTTCATGAATGGAGCAATAGATGGCAAATGGAATTCAGTGTGGACAAATGCCATGTAATTAAGTTTGGTAAAAGTGGAAAAAGACCAGATTGGGATTATAAGCTAGGAAGTTCAACCCTACACATATCAGAAAAGGAGGAGGCCCTGGGAGTGATTATCAATAACAAACTATCTCCGGCTGACCACATAAATGAGAAGGTATGGAACATGCACACACTGCTTGCTGATATGAGAATAGCATTCACATATGCAAATGAAGACATACTGTGAAAGATAACATCATTCACCAGACCAACCCTGGAGTATGCATCAGTGGTCTGGAATCATCTAAAAAAACACATAGATAAGACTGAAGAAGCACAAAGGGCCACTACAAGATGGGTGCCAAGCATAAAGGATCTAAGCTTTGAAGAAGGACTCGAAAAACTGAACCTACCAACATTACAATAGAGTAGGAAAAGAGGAGACTTGATTACGCTATACAGTAGGCGCGGAAAGTGTTGACGCCATCTTAAAAAAAGAAAACATTCTTGTGGTTAGCAAGGAGAAACAAATAAATTAACACTCACCACTGAATTTAGTATTTACTGGCATTCCCCTTCACCTTTATTATCTTCTTAAGGCGTCTGGGGAGACTGATGGCGTAGTTTTGCAGAACAGACGGACTAAAACTGCTCCATAGCTGCTTGACTGCAGCCTCAAATTTAGGCAAAGATGATGTGTCCATACTACGCAGCTGCCGCTCCATGTGCGCCCACAAATTCTCAATGGGATTGATATCTGGGCTGTTTCTGGGCCAATCTCGAATAAAGGGAACCTCACAGTCTGTTAGCCACTGTTTCACTGACTTTGCAACATGTGCAGGGGCAGAATCTTGCATAAATACTCTTGCCTTGGTTTTATCAAAAGAGTCACTTAAAACATCACATAAGAGCTCCAAATAATTGTTCTGGTTCACTTTTTCATTTGCAGGTAGAATTACCAACTCACCAGCACCATAATATGTAAAGCAGCCCCAAGCCATGAGTGAGGCTGGGTATTTAACAAACTTGGAAGTGTACTTAGGATCCAGGGGGTCACTGCCTGGTTTGCGGTACACTCGTGATGAAGGGGTACCAGTGACAGTAAATGTTGACTCATCACTCCAAAGCACAGTTTTCCATTGCTCCTCACTCCAGGCACGATATTTCTTACAAAAATTTACTCTCTTTTTCTTCTGAAGTGCAGTTAGCAGTGGTTTTTTACGAGCACAAAAACTCCTGTAGCCCAGATCGTCATGCAACAGCTGCTGCACACTTCTGACAGACACATCTGCCAGCAACTGTGGGTTCTTTTCTTTTAAATCCCGTGCTGTTAGCCTTGGATCCTTGCTAACTTGCCTTGAGATCAGCTGACGGGTCCTGAAGGTTGTCTTACGAGGTCTCCCAGGCTTGGGAAGTGGAGTGGGAGGAATGGCCTCCCCACTGTCCTTGAACCGCTTCACCAGTCTCTGCACTGTCCTCAGTCTAACACCTGTTTGATTTGCAATAATTGGGAGTTTGTGGCCAGCTTTGTATAAAGTAATCACTTCCACACGTTTGTCCTTGCTTGTGGTTACTTTAGGCATGGTGAGAATGTGGTAGGTAACCAAATAACTGTGTTATTTGAGTCAAAAGATGCCCTTGTAGTGCATCACACACAGAGACAATCCTCCTCCTGTGGCTGCCCAAACATTACTGAGCCTGCTCCTGTGGTGCCAAACCTATCAAGCAGGGTTGCCAGCTCCCATTGAAAAAGCATCAGCTCATTTCGCATCACAGGGGAGGGTAGTATTGACCCTACTTCAATTAACGCGAAAAAAAATGACGTCGGCCCTTTAGCGTCAATACTTTCCACGCCTACTGTATAAATGCATCTCAGGGAAAGAGAAAATTGACATCAATGAGTATATAACCTATGGGGAGGCATCAGCAAGAGGACACTGCAAAAAAAATGCATAAAAAGAGAGGTGACAAAGACGTAAGGAAATTCAATTTCCCAAATAGGGTAACTGATCAGTGAAATGCACTACCGAATGAAACAGTGTGTGCCAAAACTATTCATAAATTTAAGGATATGTATAATAAAAAGGGATTAACCCGCCCAGTCCTGATTGTTTTTTTTACCCAGCCTACCTCCAGATCCCGACCGATTTTCGACTTTTTGTTTTTTGGCTCAAACCTCCACTTTTGGTGAGAAACATTGAAAATTCATAGAGAAACCGCGCTCCTGAGCTTAAAAATGTTGATACAGGTGTCATTCAACCTTATGTTTTCCTTCTTTTTCAGGGTAACTGGCTAAAGAAAACGAACTATGGAAGGGTTAACTAATTCAGGCCACTTTAAATTACGTATTTATTTACTTATTTGGTACGAATTTATGTGTAGTACAAGTCTATATTGGTTTTCACACAATAATATAGGCAATAAAAGCATTGTTCACTCACCCAAAACCACAGTACTGTATATGGCACCTTCCTTTACGACATTACCACCTCATCACTTCTGTTTGTTTCTACCTCTAGCTTCTTTGTTTCTTTGCCCTCCACCTCAGGAATCACTTTCACCGTGAATTTCATCATTGGAGAGATCGTGGGGCAACATACCATTACTGGCCAGGTTGCTGCTAACAGGTGAATTGCCCAGTGTGGGGGGAGAGGGGTTAGGTGGGGCCAGGCAGTATCCCTGTTTGACAGCAGGTAGAGAAAGGTCTCCCACATATGCCTACCAAAAATCACCCGCGAATGTTGAAAAATGTGCACACAATGGGCCTTGCAACTGAGTGGCATACGATGCACGTCGGTGGGTCTGTCTGCGGAAAAAAGTAGTGACGTGCATCGTACGTCGGTGGGACTTTGCGGGTTAATACATGGGTCTACGAACATGACTCATTCCTGTAAAGATACAATTAGGTAAGAACACACACACACACACACACTCGCTGGCGCAGTGGTAGCGTTCTCGCTTGCCATCTGGTAGACGGGAGTTCGCGCCTCACTCAGGTTGCGAAAAGTTTCACTGACAAAGTGGGTGGTTACTGTCCCCCTTGAGCAAAGGGATGAGTGTGTGGATGTGTGAAGGTCACAGCCTTGCCCATAGATCGGACTATATGAGCTCTCAGCTCCCTTCCAGGAGGGTAAAAGCTGACGATCACGACCATCAAGTGATCCTGACCGACCCAGTGAGTTACACTGCCAAACTTTGACCTTGGCCTTTGTTCCCCAAATCGAATCCCTTCGTGAGGGGGAGGCGGTGGCTCAGTCGGTAAAGAGGTGGCTTGCAGTCCTAATGGACCCAGGTTCAAATCCCCGCTGGGGCAGGGAACAGTTTGAGGATTTGAATTTCATTAAATCAAGCTTTACTGATCTACCAGAAGACCTGCCGACATGTCGTAAAAATACCCCCGCTAATACCAGTACACCAGTCCTGTATGAGACAGCCCTAGCATGTATTTAATATGGATGGTGGGTGTCAGCGCCAAAGTGGTGACATGTAGAGGTGTATGGTATGTTGGAGAACTGCTGGGCCTTGATAGCAGGCTGTAAAGCCTATGTCCAGAGTCGGAGACATTAAAAAAAAAATAAATAAATAAATAAATAAGTAAACTTCAGCTATTCCACCTACTCTTAGTTTGGTATAAATCGGATTAAAACTGTTAGTGTGTGTGCGCACGCACACATCTAAGTCACGAGTGATGACGTCATCGGAAGGTTCCTGTGGTATGCAACCGGGAGCCTTGGCGGTTCACGTCGTGACGCTGGTGAGTGTGGCTGTCTAGTTCCAACAATGGTAGCAGAGCGTAGTTCGAGAATGGCGTCGTGTTCGACCAAGTGGCCTCCAAAACTGGGAAATGATTCCACATATGAGAGCTGGAAAAAAGATATTGGCATTTGGTGCGAACTGACGGACCTAGCGGCAGAAAAACAATCTTTAGCTATTCATCTGTCATTGTCTGGGAGAGCGAGGGTGGTGTCTTCGCAGATTGAAACAGATGTTCTGAAGCAGAAGGATGGTGTTCAGACCCTGCTGAAAAAATTAGACGGTTTGTTTCTCGTGGACAAAGGACGTCGACAGTTTGCAGCGTTTTATGAGCTGTATAACTTCAAAAGAGCCAGTGATATGAACATTCGGGAGTTCGTGACAGAATTTGAGCATGTTTACTTTAAATTTACCAAGCAGGACATGGAACTGCCAAATTCTGTGATGGCTTTTATGCTCTTAGCTGCATGCAAACTTTCAGACAGTGAACGACAACTAGTGATGTCCGCGATAACTGAGGTGACATACGAAAATATGAAGTCTGCCCTGAATCGTATTTTTGCTGGTGAAATTGGCAGGCAGAACGAGGCATCGGTGTCTGCCAGGGAGGTGAAAGACGAACCAGTATTTTGGAGTGACGAAGTTGAGGGTGACGAAACGCTTTATGCTAGAGGTACTCGACGAGGACGGAGAATGTTGCGGGGTGGTGCAAAACGTGATCGACGTCGGGGTAGTGGCCGATTTTCAACTGTATCTGCTAGAATTCCCCAACGCTCATCCACCGGCAGGAGGCAGAACCCACTTGGGCCTGACGGAAAGGTATCGAGGTGTTTCGTATGTGATTCTAGCTTTCATTGGGCACGTGACTGTCCGGATGCATACGAAAACGACGGCAGCCGAGAAGAGAATTCTGAAACAGTGCATCTGTCGATGTTTATGGGCTATGCGGATGATGCCGATAGTAGAGGTAAGTCACAGACTCTAGTAGAAGAATCTAAGGGATGTGCTCTTTTAGACACAGGGTGTTCTACAACTGTATGTGGAGTTGAATGGATCAACTGCTATCTAAGTGAGCTCACTGATTATGAACGTGATGCTGTAAGAGAAGAAGCGTCATCCTCAGTGTTTACCTTTGCTGATGGTGTCACAGTTTCTTCCCTCAAACGTGTTACTCTTCCCTGCTACGTTGGAAACATGCGTGCTACCATCGTGACTGATGTTGTGGACTGCAATATTCCCTTGCTGTTGAGTAGACGTTCCATGAAAAAAGCAAAAATGTTGATTAACCTTGGAACTGACCAGGTCAAAATTTGTGGAACTATCATTGATTTAAAGTCCTCATCTTCAAGCCATTACTTACTTCCAATTTCCTTATGACTAGATCGTAAATTTTGTGAAACAATCATGTTGGCAACTCGTGGGGGTGACGTAGAAAAAACCGCTTTGAAGCTTCACAGGCAATTTGGACACCCTACATCGGCAAAACTAATTAAACTGATCACAGATGCGGGAATTAAAAGTTCAAAACTGGAACAGGCTGTCAAGGCTGTATCTGATGCTTGTACAGTCTGTTCCAGATTTAAGAAAGCCAAGCCCCGACCCGTAGTCAGTTTGCCCATGGCGTCTAAGTTTAATGAAGCCATAGCCATGGATTTAAAAGCTTGGGGAAAGCATTATTTCTTAGTCCTTGTTGATCTGGCAACCAGGTATTGTAATGCGATAGTAATCGCGGATAAGTGTGTGTCCACCATTATCAAAGGAATATTTCGGAGCTGGATTGTTGTGTTTGGCACACCTAGAAAAATTCTTACAGACAATGGCTGTGAATTCAATAATGCGGAAATGCGAGCATTGGGAGAGGCCTTCAATATCAAGATCATGACAACGTCTGCAGAGAGTCCTTGGAGCAACGGAGTCTGTGAGCGTCAAAATGCAGTCATTGGTGACATTGTTAGGAAGGTAATGGCTGATAGCCAGTGTGAATTGGATGTGGCCTTGGCATGGGCAATATCGGCAAGAAATGCTCTCACCAACTACTCAGGCTTTTCTCCTAACCAACTTGTTTTTGGTCAAAACGCTAGTTTGCCTAATGTGTACGCAAATGATCCTCCAGCCTTGGAACCTTCATCACCATCGAAAATTGTGAGAGACAACTTGAACGCTCTTCATTTAGCTAGACAAGAGTTTATAAAGACCGAATCAGATGAACGCTTGGCTAGGGCTCTGCGGCACAACGTACGTTCGAGTGACCTAAACGACATCCAGAATGGAGATGAAGTCTTCTACAAAAGAAATGACAGTCATGAGTGGCACGGTCCTGGAATTGTAATAGGCAGAGATGGGAAACAAATTCTGGTGAGACACGGCGGTGTATACATGCGAGTGCACGTATGTCGTCTAGCGCGAGCGCCAGAGCAAGATACTACAGTTGAAAGTGATGTCAGCAGTGATGAGAAGAAAAATGTTGTCCAGGAGAAGCCTAATGACGATCCTACGCAAGTGTTGAATGACTATCCACCAGATGACGAGTCGGAAGATGGTGTGGTCCCAATCGATGAGCCTCCCACAGCTTCTGTTCTGATTAATCAGCTTCCCAAAGTTTCTGTTGGTCAACGTATAAAGGCAATACATTCAGAAAGTGGAGAGTTGGTGTCTGGACGGATTATAAGTCGGGCAGGTAAAGCCACTGGAAAGTACAAACACTGCTATAATTTGAAGAGGGACTCTGATGGCAGCATTGATTGGATAGATTTGGAGAAGGATCTTAGCGAATGGGAAGTGGTTGATGATGACACAGAAATGCTTGTTCTTTTCAACTCTGAAGCCGTATTGTGTGCTAAGGAAAATGAAATTACAAATTGGCAGAATAATGATGTGTATGAGGAAGTAGATGATGTTGGGCAAGGTGCCATAACGGTTCGATGGGTTGTGACAGAAAAACTGAAAAATGGAAAGCCTATTGTTAAGGCCCGCTTAGTCGCCAGAGGATTTGAGGAAGACACAGTGGATCTCCGAAAAGACTCGCCTACTTGTTCAAAGGAAGCAGTGCGTTTGGCACTTTCTTTGGCCTCCACCAACCAGTGGGATTGCCACACTATGGACGTGAAAGCTGCCTACAGGTAACGACATTGAGAGAGTTGTTCATTTACGTCCTCTGCCTGAATATGCAAATGGTAAGTTATGGAGACTAAAGAAAACTGTTTACGGCCTTTGTGATGCTGCTAGGCATTGGTATCTGCGCGTAAAAGATCAGTTGTTGAGTCTCGGAGCTAAAGTATCATCACTGGATTCAGCGCTGTTCTCTTGGAGCAATGGTGGCAAAGTCGAAGGCATTGTATGCATCTACGTCGACAACTTCCTTTGGGCTGGTACACATGAGTTTGAACAGCAAGTGATAAATCGGTTGAGTCAAATATTCCTCATCGGCAGTTCAGAATCAAAAGCCTTCAAATACGTTGGTCTCAATGTCATCTCCAACATCGATGGCAGCATAACGCTCGACCAATTCCAGTATGTTTCTTCCTTGAAACCAGTCACGCTGAGGAAACATCGTGCAGCAGTAAAATGAGCGTGAATAGCAACCGAGCTACCGTAGCGGATTTGCTTAGACTCAGTAAGGTGATCTCAAGGATGAAGACTGACAACATGAAGCTATACATTCCAAGAATGGGGCCGATCGAGGACTGTCATATAGAGTGCTTTTCGGATGCCTCATTTGCCAACCTTGTAGGCAATGGATCTCAGGGAAGTTTTGTGATCTTCCTACGAGATGCTAGTGAGGCAAGATGTCCTATATTTTGGCAGACAAGGAAGATCAGGAGGGTCATCAAATCTACCTTATCTGCTGAGGCGCTGGCGCTGCTTGAATGTGCTGAAACTGCTGTATATCTCTCCAACATATTGCGTGAGGTTTCTGGATGTGGAAAGATCAAAATAAAGTGTTTCGTCGACAACAAGAGTCTGGTGGATGCCCTTTACTCCTGTAAGAGCGTAGAAGACAGGAGATTGCGCATTGATATTGCTGTGTTGCGGGACATGTTGGAGCGGAGGGAGATTGATGAGGTATCCTGGGTGGATACATCACAACAACTGGCTGATTGTCTCACCAAGAAAGGTGCCTTGACCGAGCGACTGCTTGCAGCAGTCAGCCGAGACTAGAAACTTTATAATACTTTAAGAGACATCACATATCTGTATGTGGTCACAGACTGGGTCTTGATAGTAATTAAACAAAAGTCTATGTATTGGATACATAGTGTGTATCAGACGCAAATAGACCATCCAGCTTTGTCCTTGGAATCTTCTGTCAAATTAAGAAGAGAGGACGAGAGTGTTAGTGTGTGTGCGCACGCACACATCTAAGTCACGAGTGATGATGTCATCGGAAGGTTCCTGTGGTATGCAACCGGGAGCCTTGGCAGTTCACGTCGTGACGCCGGTGAGTGTGGCTGTCTAGTTCCAACAAAAACTTTTTAAGATGGACTCGCCATGTGACCCTGACCTGTGAGAAGACCGTCAAAGCTTCCACTAAGTTTGGTTGAATTGGATCACAACTGTTATGTAATGTCACACACACACTGGGGAAAACCAAACTCAGTTAATCTTGGCCAAAGCATATAATCCGTTTTGCTGTCACATGCATGGATGTAGTAGCCTAATTAGTTGTGACGTCTGTATGTGTTCGTGGATTGTAATTATTTGTTGTGTGTTTGCACGCACGCGCGATTGTGTGTGTGTGTGTGAGAGAGAGAGAGAGAGAGAGAGATGAGGCCTGGCACACATTAAGAAAAAAAAAATGGCATCTGGCATTTATGAAGGGGCCACCAAACACAGCTAATGCAAGGACTACACCGCACTGTCAAGCCATATTTTCAGGCATTTGCATTAGTATTTGCTAGTTGTTACTTTTTTTCCTGCTCCAAAGTGTCACATTTATTTATGCCTCGTATCGGTATTTACCATGTGTTCACATATGCAGGACTATACCACACTGATTTTTATATGTCCCGTTTTTAGGTATTAATATTGGTATTTTTGGTATTCGCTAGTGATCGTATATGCTGGACTGCACGTTATACCACACTGATTTATGTATGCCCTGACTTTAGGCATTAATGTTAGCATTTACCAGTGTCTGTATGTGCAGATCTACACCATATTTATTATTTATACCCCACAATCAGACTTTTACATTACTGTTGCGGACATAAATACTGATACTTTTTTATTAAAGTGAGTTACGAGACAGTGAACAGTGTCTTTCGTCCAGCGGTGGGATCCTTGGAGTCCAACCAACTTTGCTGAATAATATGTTGGAATTTCATGTTTGTCCAACCTAAAGCTGGAGCTAAAATATTGTCCGTAAGCGTGCATATGTTGAACTGATTTACTTTGAGTCTTTGACTGGAAAAGATGTGTCAGCACTAACAACCACCTTGTTTGAGCAGCTTCTCTAGCATCTCTTTCTAGGTGATTTATTTTGCATCTTACATTTTAATGCTCTTGTATGTTACTCATTACACCAACTCGTCCTGTGTATTGTGCAGACTATGAAATGTAGAAAGAAGTAGTACCAGAGTTGTAGAGCCACCTACAATACGATCCAGGGTCGAGATACACAAGCATTTATAATAATTTCTTTCTTTTAACCATGCTTTGAACGAGTATCTGCAGGAAGAACAAAGGAGAATGTTAAATCTTCCCCCCTCCCCTCCTCTCTTTCTCTCTCTCAAAAAGAAAATGGGTAGAAAATTATCGTAGGCCTTGGTTGTAACTAACTTCTCTACAGGAACAATACGGGAAGGAGCATAACATTCTGTATGCTCTGTTCTTCCAGTAAAAACAGATCCATGTTACGCAAAGGAATCGATCGTAACTGAGTTAAAGAATATCATCCATGAATGTAGTCACAGTCGATTTGTTTTCACGTGACAGGACATAACCATTTTCATACTGTGCATACTAAGTCGTGGTTACATGAAGTTCAGTAAGTCTTTGCTATAAGGTAAGGACTCACACCCTCATTTACCTGTTCACACCATTTACTATCTATCTGTCCATAGCCCGACGCCCTACTCCCGGAAAGGGTGGACGCAGACAAAACTCCTCCACGTCACTCTGTCACCCACCATCTGACTACCCTCCCCCCAGCTCACTCCCCCCTCCTCCATATACCTCTCAATTCCATCCGTCCACCTCATCCTCGGTCTTCCCCTCCCTCTCCCTCCCTCCACTTGACCTACCTACACCCTTTTAGTCTTTCATTCTCCTTTCTTTCCACATGTCCAAACCACCTCAGTGTATTTCTCCTAATTTTCTCAATCACATCCACATCCACCCCACAACGTACTGTACTTTCGCTTCTTCATTTGTCAACCTGTCCCTCCATGTCACTCCACATGCTTCTCTCAGGTAACTCATTTCCACTGCTTTCACTCTTGACTTGTTCCCCTCTAGCAAGGTCCACGCCTCGCTTCCATACGTCAGGGATCACAATACTATCATGCAGTGACTTCTTAACCTCCATACTCACCTCCCTATTTCTCGTCACAGCTTTCAGTGAACCAACAATCTTCCTTCCCTCCTGTACCCTTTCAAGCAGTTCATCCCAAAAACTTCCATCCTTACTCACCACACTACCCAAGAACTTGAATGCAATCACATTCTCTATATCCTCACCATCCAACCTCACTGTGCATTCTGTGACTTCATTCCTCTCAAACAGCATAACTTTACTCTTGTTTACATTAAATTTCAGATTCTTCTTCTTACACACTGTCTCAAATTCATTCACCAGACCTTGCAACTCCCATTCATCTTCACTCAGCAATACTGTATCATCAGCAGACAGCAACACCATTTACTGCCAGTATAAAAACTACACTACAACACTTTAAATATCTTGTGCAATGCTCCTTTCACTAGCTACCTAATCATCCTCCTTTGCTGACCTTTTCAGTGTGACAGTAACATGGAGAGTAGACCAGCATACTCTCCCAAACATTTCCTCTAACTATCCTATGCACTACACCACATGCGCTTTACATATCACACAACGTACCCCACTACGTTACAGGGGTTGACGCCAGCAAGGGCATGCGGCCAGAAAACTTTGCCCCCGCTACCTAGTGGCGGACTTTGGGGGGAGGCTTGACTGGGGTTCCGCCGGCATAGATCATGGGTCCGGGGCGAGATGGGGCTCGAACCTGTGCTAGAGGGTACAGGGCATTGCGGTTCCCAGGCTGCCGCTTCCGCCCATTAGAGAGGGGCCCGAACCTGGGAGTAGCGCCCCAGGAGGCTGCCCTATCAGTGGGTGTATAATGGCGGGGCAGTTGCAGTGCCAAGACGCGCTTGGAGGGTGTCCCTGCAGCTGTCCTGGCAGGGTGCCCCGAGGCCACTACCACAGCCACTAGTAAGCTGGTGGGCTAGGGGTCCCAGATCCATTGCCTGGACCTGGGTCTGTGCAGTGGGTCGGGCCTTTGGAATGTTTACCCCCCTTTATCTTACCTTATCTTATCTTATCTTACCTACTATGAATATAATACCATTCCAGAGACTCTTCATAACTATATTTCTTAGTGTAGATTTTATTATTTATTCATGTAATGTAAACAACATCTTCATTCATCGCGGTTTTGTTACAGGTAATGTTAATGTGGGCAGCCATAAATATCAATATGCACTGATGAGAGGAAGGGATGGAGTGGAGATAAATGTGAGAGAGGGGTGTGAGAGTTGGAGGGAGGACAGCCAAATCACAAAGGACAGGGCGGCATGGAGGAGATTTGTGGTAGTCACCCCTTACGGGATCTGTAACATTTACAAGAGTACTTCAATGCATTGTTACGTCCCCACCCCACACTGCCACAGGCTCCAGGAGCAATAGTTCAGTATAGGAAGGATGTTGCCCAATGAGTTGTTCTTCCTGTGGTCAGCGTTAAGGTGTACAGTACACAAGATCAGCTCAGGCATTGTAAATAAACACTGGTTTTAAAGTTCACTGTCTATTTTCCAGATAGTTACACAATGCTCTCCAACTTCACTTCACTGTTTTCACAAGTACCGGAGATAATCTTCTCTAACTGCAGTTACACTTAATGTTTGCCAACAACACATCACTATCTTCACAAGTCTATCTGTCTATTGCCAGACGCCTCAATCCCGAACAGGGTGGCCACAAACAAATCGCCTCCATGTCACTCTGTCCCCTGCCATTTCACTTCCACGCTCCCAACTCACACCCCCCTCTCTCATATACCTCTCCACTCCATCCCTCCATC